>MU228013.1:1533860-1563454 GCA_018584345.1 Thuja plicata
AGGTGTTGTTCATGTGGAAGATATCCGCGCATACATTTACTGTAAGAAGGAAACAGTAGGAGATGTTAGCATAGCCACTCATATGGGATCTATGATGAAACCTGACTACACATTCAAGGATGAGTTCGCGCACTTGATTGATAACCCTATTTTCGAATACTCTAATGTGCATGAGTTTGATGAGCCAGAATGGGTAAAGATTTTGCTAAGAAGAATACATGATGATCTTTACTGGATTGGTGAGGTTCATGTGCACATCACTATAGACCTAATCCATGAATTAACTAGACTTCCCAAGACTGGACTAGTTTTTCCCACTGCGAAGGATGTCAAGAAGCAAATTGAACAAGTTTGTCTATCTAGAAGTGACAAGCGCAGAATGACAGTTGACCCTATCAAAGAAGATGACATAAAACTTTTAACAATGATACTTGGGTATAAGTTTCAACAATCAAGCAGGTTGAACAGTGTCTCTGCAGCAACAGTCCTAGCAGCTATCAGAATGGTGAAGGATAACACTCAATACAACCTATGTGAGATCTTGCGCGCTCAAATGATTAACAACATTTGAATCATCAAGCATGACAGGAGCAAGACATTTAGGTTTGGATCTCTGATCATCTACTTGTATTTCCATATAGTTGGAAAGGTTGCAAACCTTTATCTAGACAGGAGCAAACCCACATTGTCTCAGATTTCACTTAAGGCCACTTTAGAGAGCAGTGCAATGGATGCCATGGATGTGGATATAAAGACATTTAGGATCAAGATGCATAAAAGGTTCAGATTATCTTAGAAGATAGTTGACAAATATAAGGATACCATATGTTTCATGGTGGAAATAGATTGCACTGGCATGGAGGCAGTTAAACCTAGAACCAAATGGATTCATCCTCTTGGTTATGAAGTGGAAGAACATGTGCTAGAAGGATATGTGCAAGTTCTATTGTCCATGCCCAAAGATCCTAATGAGCCTAGATGGGGCACTTATAGAGAGAAGACTAATGAAGTTGAAACTATCTTACACAGTGCTGATAAGAAAAGAAAGGCTTCCAAAATTACATCTAACATTCTAAGAGTACATGGAGTCACTCAAGAAGATCTTGACAAAGCTAGAGAATCCAAGATAGCCAAAGAACTTGAGAAGACTGAAGAGATCAAGAAGAAGAAGAAAGTAGAGAGAACCTCTGCACCCTCTACCAATATTGACCTAGACTCATCTCCACCTTCAATACCAAGAAAAAAGTCTAGAGGAAGAAAACAGGCGCCCACAAATCATCCATCATCAAGGAACACATGGAGCAAAGCAAAGAATACTCAAGCTCCTCCTGAGGTAGGATTTGTACCTAGTCTAAATGTTTTGAAAAAAAGGATTGTAAATGAAGGGAGATTAGATATAATTTCTAAATTCTATGACAAGTATCAATAAATTGATAAGACTTAGATACACTCTATGATGATATCTCATATGATCAAGTTTAAGAAGTCAGTTCTTGAACTCAAAATAGTGATACCAGATCAGTTATGGAACATATTGGAGATTATGAAAAGATATGCAATTGATGAATACATGAGGATAAGAGAAGATACATTGGATAATCTTCTCCCTATATGCTTGCATGATGAGAAGGCTATTTTATTAGATCTGGCAAAGCCTCATCTCTGAACTAAGACAAGGACCCTACAAATTATGAACAAAGAGTATGAGGAGATAGGTAAGGAGACTAAAAAGGAATTTGCACAAGTGTTTATGGATAGACACATGTATCCATCAATGGTAACTACCACCAAGGTAACTCCAACTCCTCCTAAACAGGCTACAGAAGCAATAATTCAGAAAGCACCTATAACAAGTCCACAGGTTTCAACGCCCACAGTGACAATAACTTCTGATATAGAAAAAGACTCAGAAGATACTATAGTAGTTGATAGCATCAAGATATCCATGACAACATCTAACAAGGACATGGACATGGTTGATAAAGCATTTGTAAGCACTGAAAAAATGTGCACTTATGATACATCTGCACAACAGGATGAAGTTCCCATCAATGATCCAATTGACATAAATAAAGAAAAAGATACTCAAGGTGATGATACACCATTAAAAGAGATACCAGTAAAAATTGAATGCATGGACACCAATCAGAACACTATATTCTCACCATCCACTCAACCATCCACCTCATTGTTGTCAATGTTAACTCCTGATTCAGAAATTCTAGATGCATGGGGAGAAGAAGACCTAATCAAGATCAATGTTCTTGCTATAGAAAAGGAAAAAGAGAAAAAAGTGATGAGGAACCCTCAATTTTTGGAAACAGTAAACATATTGAATGACTTAGTGCTTGATGATCAGAAAGTAGCCAAAGTCCAATCAGTTGAAGATGTGGACAACATTTTGACAAACTTCAAATCACACTTTACAAGTTTAGTAGACTCCACTACTAAAATTGTTGAAGATGAATATAAGGAGAGATTGAATGAATTGGTAAAGAATTTTACCTTAGACCTAAAATCCTTAAAGATTGGGCAATCCATACTGAAAGATTTAGCAACTAAAGGCAAGAAAGTTATAGCTAACTGCATGGATAGAGTGAAGTCCACCTCTGAGCACATTAAAAAGGTAGAAGAGGCAGAGATCATGGCGGATAGCATCAGAAAATCAGTCGAGACTTCCATGCAAGACATGAACATATGCAATAATGTTTATCAAGGGCAGTTAAACAAGATTGAGAAAGCTAAGTTGGAAATCAGCAAGATAAGAGTAAGACAAACCCAGTTAAGAAATGCACTTGCACCATCTCTAGCAGTCCTAAATGAGAAAATCAAACAGATTGATGCCACCATTGTGACATATGATCAAGGTCTTTGCATGGATCTAATAAAAATGGAGAAACTGACATATACCCTATGTGCGCATCTACAGACTATTGATGCAATGAAAGAATTCTGGCAGAAACATATCCAATCTCTTCAGATTGTGTACCCTGAAGTTTACATAGAGTAAGTATGCAGAAGACTTTCAAGTTTTTATGCACCTTTGTCATTAATGTCAAAGGGGGAGTAATATAGAATGTATATATCAATAAGATGTTATGATATACAGTCACTCTTTGTGTTAAGTCATTTTGAATAACTTGGCCACATTCCTTTGTTGCCATAAATGAAAAAGGAGGAGATTGTTGGCAAGTTGACTTCCTGAGGATGCATGACTCATTTTGTAATGTCATCGTGGAAACAAAGTCATGTTTAGTTTCTGTCTTAAAAGACAAAATGACTAAGTATGGAAAACAAGGCAGATAGAGATACTCAACAATCAACACATCAGCGCACATGCGAGAGATCGAGTCAGCGTATGCGCATTTAGATATATTTTGTATGACATGTGTAAATAATACATCTAGACACGCATAGTACAAAACAACAGTACGAAAAAGTTATAGGCAGATCAGTAGACCAGCAGTCTAGAAGACAGAGCATGGAAGCCGACTAGTGTTTTGATCAACGTGAATTATTTTGTAATGTAATAGCTAAGTGCCTTTGGTTATATGTTTGTAATAATGTAATTAGCATTGTAGTAAACACGCTTGAGCCAAATTATTCAGAAGTGTTGTATATTTTGTTTTAGGTCTGACTAGAGTTTTGATTTGGGTCGCGCCTATTTGGATATGAACATATAAGTATGTAATGTAAAGATATGTTACAAGTGTCGATTATTATGCAAGATGAAGATATAGAAAAGAAGTATGATGAAGTTAGTACATGATATAGCTCTTTAAGAGAGTAAGAGCATTTGTGCATACACAGAAATGATCAGACAATAATGTCATCACAACAGTTCATTTTGATATAGTGTATATCATCTTTCAGAAGGTTGTAGCCTTCATCCTATTGGGCAGTGAGCCTAGGAAGTGAGCCATATACCTTTAACAGGGTTTTTTAAAAGACTCCTAACAGGGTCAAACCTTTAACCAGGTCATTGTACTCATATTGTAAAGACTGCTTCTAACAGGGCAAAGGAACTTTAACAGGTTCATTATACCTAGTATAGTACTTGTGGGTACTAATTCCCACCAGGGTTTTCCTCTGATCAAGGTTTCCCCGTAAACATATCATGTGTTATGAGTTCTTATATTAAGCTTCATTCAATGTATGTTTGATTTATGTTTAAGTTGCTGAAAAGTAATTAATAGACAAACACTGATTCACCCCCCCCTCTTAGTGTTTCTAACAAGAAGACTTGTGGAGGAGGTCCGCTTCCAAATATTGGAACAATAGAGGAACCCACCAAAGGTGCGGAACCAGAGTAGCCAGCTAAAGCAATCACTGTAGATGTATTGGTTGGCACTTCAACCCAAGATTCTCCAAGGAGAGGGTCCCCTGTCATAGTAGAAGTAGGTGAAGATACTCCTTCAACCACAGAATCAGAAGAAGAGGCAAAGAAAAACTATAAGGTTGCTTCAGTAGCCAAATTGGTCTCCTCCTCTCCTACCTTGGTAAATCCATTTGCTTCTAGACCAAAGGCTACGCCCCCAGTCATAAGGAAGTTGTTCATTGAGGAGTTGGTTTCTGCCAACAAAGTTACGAGCGTAGAGTCATGGATAGAAAATACTCTGGAACGTAAGAGGAAGAGGGCGGAAGAAGGAATTTCCAGCAAAGACACTCTGTCATGAACCTTTCAGCCCAAGGCCACTACGAGCAAACAAAAGAAAGTAAAGATGATGTCTACCCTGGGATGTGACCCTTAGACTGGATACTTCACTATGGAAGTGGCCAAGCCAAACAAGGAAGGTAGATTCGAGGATATGAACGCTTCAAATTTTTAGTTTCTGTCATTTGATATGGGGTTGGCTCGTCATGCCACCAAGGTGGACTAGTGGAAGTCTACTAATGTGGCAATAGACGAAGAACTCGAGGAGCTCAAGACTACCAAGGTTCAACTGAAGGTAGAAGTGGCTGAGCTGACCAATTGCATAAGACAGCTCCTCACTCTGATTGCAAGCGTCCCCAACACCCAAACCACCTTTGATCCCAGTGGCGGTGGAGAGCCAAGCTATATTAGCCAAGTTCCAAGAGGATAGGCACTTCACACAGATCGGGAAGGGATGGGTTGAGAGACTCAAATCTGAGGGGTTGGCAGTTATTGAGCAGTTGGGTAATGCTCTCTTGAGATTGGAGATGGAAAGGAATAACATTGAGAAGAATTTTCAAACTCTCGCATCTAAGAGAGTGAAGTGTTAGGAGTTCATAGTGACGCTCCATGTAGCAGTAAAGATGAAGACTAAAGAGGCGTTGAAAGCCAAGATCCTACAAAAGGGAGATGAACCTCTAATCGAGTGGCTTCAAAATTTAGATTTCAAAATCAAAATGATCATCTAGACCGAAACGGGGCTACAGCAAGTAGATGTTAAGGTTAGGGAAGAAAAGAGCAAAGACTTTAAGATTCTTCAAGGTTTGCACACAAAATCGTAGATGAGTGGGCAAGGCAAAGAAATGATACGATTGGACAATATGCAGAATTCATTTTCCGATTATGTGGACAAGCTGTCAGATCCATCTTCCATCCATTTAGACAAAGTGCCAGAGCTCTAGTAGTTGAGTGGATGTATTTATAAGGCCATGGAAGAATTGAAGGATCGGACAAATGTCATTAAGAGTCTGGCTAAGGAGCATTCCAGATGGCTCATCCAATACACCAATGTCCACATCAACAGACATGAGGAGCTCATTAGAGTTATCACATCTACCACTGACTATAGAGCTAAATTAGGCAAAGGGAATGAAACTGAAGCTTGAATAGATTCTCTCTTTGTACCAAATTTTGATTGATGTTGTAACAGATAAATCTTTGGTTATCATTTCTGGTTGGGGAAGTTGAACTGTTTCGGTTAACCCCCCCCCCCTTTTTTGTAACGGCCCAATCTGGGACTCTATATGTACTATTTCCAAAATAAATACAAAGGTCGGCTAAATTTGGTGTGAAAGATAGCATTTTTCTGAGTCAATTATGTGTGTCTGAATACCATTTCTTTAAATGTTCTAGTGCATTTCATTTCTCTTTCTATTGAATTCGAATGTTTGTTTAAAGTTAGATTTGTAACCTGTATTCGAACCAGATTTTTGTATTATGATTTGATACAGTTAATTTAGGGGAAGATCCATAGTTATCCCAAGTTGGGAAATGTTTCTGTGAAATAGATTGATCCTTTAGCTTTTCATCATTAATCTCTAGTTTTGCATTTGCATTTTTCAGTAGAAGTTCGTGCATTACCAATTTTGGGAGTTAATATGATTGATGAAATCTCAGAGTTGGCTAGATTTAAAGTTGAATTCACCCTGCCTAAGCTATTTCTCGTCTGAGTTTAACTTGGTTTACCTCTTCTGTTCTCGGGTCAAGAACATACCTCTGTTAGATTAGGAAAGATCAAGATTCACTAAAAATCATTCATATAAAAGAGTTGTACCTTCAAATTCAGAGAGAAGTTGGTTTTTCAATAACAATTTTCCAATTGTTGTATTCAATTGTTCTTAAGCATTTTGGGTATTTTAGAGTTAAATTCAAAAGAACAATCCGTTTACCAACATATATCAACACCTTTTGGGAACGTTTAGAGACAGATTTGACCTCACCATTGCCTCCGACAAAATTTGACTATAAATTTGCCTATATTAGGCAAAAGTCAAATCTAAGGTATTTGTTTTTACAAATCAAACTTATAGAGTGCGATTTGCAAACTAGTGGTACAGATTCGTTTTTTTTTTTTAAAAAAAGGGAAGAAATTTGTTTATTTCGGATATGTTACTTTCTTTTTGCGAATTATATCTGCAAAATATTGGAAATCTTTGGGGTTACCACCCCTGCTATCTATCAATTCACGATGTGTAGGGTATATATCGACTTCAAAGTGTCAGTACAAGGTCTGACGACGAAAAGTATCGGGTGTCAAAATTGCTAGAATTCCACGATCTACATCCTTCCCCGACGCGAGTTCATTTTGATTTTTCCTTGATAGCAGCTTCTTTTTCTAGACAGTAATATATTTATAAACTCAGTCAATGTGGGACTAAATATTTGGAGGTTCCACGACCAATAGCTTAAAAGCGGATCTCTACTCACTTCAACATCGAACATAGCGGATCTCTGCTCACTGGGGCACTCATTCAACTTGGCATCACGATCGCACACCGAGCTCGTCAGTTCGAGCTCGCCGCACTCACACTTACTCCCCGACCTACAAACTTGGCTAGGTGGAGTCCTTCAACACAATGATCTGTCTTCTCAATGCGGATCTCAGACATTGAACACCGTTATCATTGGAGTACTAAGCTGCTCACAGCGGCTCCTTCCGAGCATAGTCACGAAGGACTCCCCCTTTCATATCACTGTGGGATTTGAACACCAAGATTCCTGACCCAGGTCAACTCAATTTTCCAGCGTGGGAATCCAATCAGCTAACGTGGGAGTTTGATCATTTTGGTTGTGCATGTCTCTGAGCCGCAGTCACAGATCTTCCCGCACACCTCACACTCTCAAGCTGAGCATCATTCTCCTGCGGTGTTTTTCTTGTGCACACACGGTCAACCCCTCAAACTTACAGAGGGAAGGTGTTTATTCATCCATGTAGGCAAGGCTTTTGTGGCAGACTCATCAGCATCCAGTCATCCGTTGACTGGTCTTCTTTTCCCACAAGTTCAGATTCACTGTCTTAATTTTGACGCCTGTCTAAATGTCATTTTTGGGGGTAACTTTTTTTATTGGTCTAAAAGCTATCAAATTTAAGCTCTATATTAATGACATCAGCGCAATTTGAAGATTGTCAACCCCCTCTCCATTTGCATTTCTAATTTTGGAGGCAAAATTCAAACCCCCATATCTTGATCATTCTTACTCCTTTTTTTGAATGATTTGGGTCTTATTTGATTGAGACTTCTATAATATCATTTCGATAGTTGTAATCATTGAAATTAGAATTATACTTTGCCTGGTTTTGCAAGTGGCAATTGTACACGCACTATATATAAAGTGTTAAAATTATCATTTTTTTTTTTATATTTTATTTATTTATTATTATTATTAATTTTTTTTTTTTGGGGGGTGGGTGTTCCTTGATTTAGTGCATTTTGTGGGGTGCCATAATTTGTTCATCTCATCTTTCATGTGAGAAGTGCATCTTGGCTAAAATCATGGAATATACAATTCATCCTGTTATTATATATTTTATTGGGGATAATTATGCATCATGGGAAAATGACATCATCATATATTGTAGATGGATAAAAACCTTGCCTAATGTTTATGGGCTAATTCCTAAGCCCAAGTTCAAGCTGAAAAAACTTATTGGCGTGAGAGGAATTTGGATATCAAGGGATTGATTTCTTACAACCTTGGTCCATCTTTCTACTCTCAAGTCAAAATGAAGCTAGAAGATATTGAGTGACTACACACACTGGATCATTATTTGGGAAAACTTTGGAGATCCACATGTTCCTTCATTACCAAAAGATCCATTTGCCAATTGTATTATTTCACTTGATGATGCAAATAGCATTTCCTATGATGAGCATATCTTATGGAAGATTAAACGTCTTGCACAACTTGAGAGGCACGATTATTTATTGCCTCAACCTTCAACTCCTACTTCTCCTATTGAGATCACTTCTTATGTTGCTCCTGATGATGCTTGTATTCCTATAGCCATATATGCTTGTGATTTAGTGCAGCATGATATTCCTTATCTTCCAGATATAGTTCTTTGGGATGACTTCTTGAAAGACATTGCAGGTTTGTTCGTGGAGTCCTACATTGACGATTTGGGAGACTCTATTTATGACATTCATATTCTCTTTGATGAGGATGATCATTCTTTAGTTGTTGCGAGGGAACACTCTGACCTTCATCTTCATTATCCACTTGATCCTACTTTCGAGTTTGAAATGATTGTGGATCCTTTGATACAACATTTGGAGGAGGTCTCTTTATATTTAGAGAAGACACTCAAGTCTTTGGACATCGGCTTTCATGAGTCTCAACTTGACTTGATATTTCATATTGCATCATTCAGGTTGTTCATACTCGTGTGTTCGAGACTCATATTCTGTTTCTTGAGACATCATACATTTTTAGGGTTCTTCCTACACATTGGGAATGATTCATTGATACACCTATGGTATTGTTTCTTCCTAAAGGGAAGAACGTTATTCAGTTTTCTTGGAGCAGTTTCTACATTGAGCCCTGGGAGCATCTACCATTGGTGTACCTTCTACATTGCGCGCGGGGGGGNGGGGATACTTTGTCTCTCTTCCTAGTTTATATTTAGAGGAGATATCTTTGTCTTTGGATCTTGTTCACAATCAATTACCATTGGTTCCTTTCTTATCACCTTCTACTGGGTATGTTCCTAATTGGTTCATCATATCTTCATCAACCATGGACATGGAAGCACCTGAGAAGATTTAAGAGACATAATCATACTTCATTTGGATTCTCCTTCCTTCTTCCTATCCACAATGGGAAGCATTCTTGCATCTATACTTGGTCTATCTTCTTCCTAAGTGGAGAAATGTTGTTTGTAGGCATTGGTTTATGTTTTTTCTTCAAGAACTCACCATACGTGGAGGAGATTATTCATCTTGGGGGGATATTTTGTCTTCTTGTTCCCTTCCTATGGGGGAATCTTTTCTTGTATATACATGATGTATGTCATACTAGGAGGGTCTTGAGTACTCCATCGATCCATACATCTTGTATGTTTTCATCTCTCTTTTATGGGGGAAGGTTTATCCTATGACATTTTCTCCCTTTCTCCACTTTGTGAGAGATTGCATTGCTTTTGCATTTGCATATTGTATATAGGTACCTAACATTTCCTAGTAGTCAAGATCCATCTTACATTGCCATCTAGCATTGTGAGTTTAACTGCATCCCCCTAAGTTGCACTTAAGGGGGGTGTTGGTATAATTAAATATTCCTAATTACACTTTACTTATGCTTACTTAGGATAATGTATTGTAGACACCTAGGAGTTTGTATCTTATTTTAGCACATGGTGTAGGAGAATTCTACTTTTGATGATGATAGTTATTATCTCTTTTCACTTTATGTGTGAGATCCACCTTTAGTTCTCTTATCACATTATCATCCTCTCATATTTGTGCATGTTTGCATATAGTTCATTATATATTGGAGGATGATCCACCTTTGGTGGACATGTCATTCCACCTAGTGTGGCTGATAGGTTATCACTTGCATATCTTGTAGTTAACATGCATTACCTATAGGTTCAGACACATCTACTTTATATTTATTCATTGTATTTCATTATTGATCATTATTGAATCTAGTCAATAAAGGATCATATCATTTTCCTATATCTCTTGTGGTATTCATTGGGCTTATAGATCTTGGCATATTCTTTCATTTCCTTAGGCATATTCTTACTAAAAGGATTAATGTCATGCTCTTTGATTAGTCATTACATGATGTGATCATGAGATATTATGTGGATGTTGATATGAGACATTCTTGGTATAAATTGTAATATTTATTCAAGAGTTTCTTCTATTGAGGTTTTCAATGTGAGATTAAAAATTTATCATCATTATGATAGGAGTAGATGACTACAAAAGGAATTTGATAATAGGTCTAATATATGTATTCCTAAAAGAGAGTCATAAATTGTTCATCTTAGTTATCAGGTTGATTGATGAACTTAGGGAGAGTTGTGAATCTATTAATTTTTATTAAGAGTATATTTCTTCATTGAGATATAATGCAGACATAATAGTTAGAAGCTGTGTTGTTGAACTCTGTGATGCAAAGTTCTAATCCTGTCATCATAGCGACATGAACTTCAATATTGAACAAGATTTGTGATAGGAACTTAAAAATACATTTAAGCACATTGTACGGATTGATATTCATGTCAATAATTAAAGGAATCTCTGAGAATATGCCCTATATTATGTTTATTTTTTTCTACGAGCACAACATATGATCGGATCTTGCATAACAAAAGGATGTTTATAAAGATCAGGTAACCTATAAGGAGTTGAAGTGTTATAATAAAAAAAAAAAAAAATTTAGCAGCCAAGTTGGATGTATAAGTCAAAAAACTATTATAAAATGTTAACCAATCTAAATTTTGATACATGTGGAAGTTATAGGAATTAGTTGTTTGTTCCATGGTCTATTATAACTATTCATGAAGGAAGAATATGTTAGTTTGATATAAACTTGTTCAGATTGTGAATCCTTAAGGGTGGATTTAACGTTCTTTGGGTAGTGTGCCTAGGCAGTGAGCCTACTACTTTTCTTGAATCCTAATAGGGTATGTCTCGTAACAGGGACTGTGTACTGTAATGTTGTAATAAGCTCCTAACAGAGCTAAATATTTTCACAGGGATACTATACTCTTAGTATATTAATTGTGGGTGCTAATTCCCACCAGGGCTTTACCTTTAATAGGGTTTCCTCGACAACAAGTATTGTGTTATTGTGTTGGTACTTATTGTGTTATTATTTGTATTGGTTTTTTGGTTTATAAAGTTTAAAGTTTAATAATCTATATCACAACTGATTAACCCCCTCTCTCAATTGTCTTGTGGACTGTTATTTCTAATAATTGGTATTAGAGCTACTGGTCCTTAGAGAGAAATCTTAACAGATTAAGGTGATCCTAAAGATGTCTTACTACAGGAAGGATAGTCCAAAATTTGATCCAGAAAACTTTGATAGTTGGAAGAACAAGATGAGAAAACATTTTTTATGTTTGGGAATGGACTACTGGATGATCACAAAGAATAATGAGAAGATAGCGACTGATAACGAACTGGAGAAAGCTACTAAAGATGAAAAGAAACTATTTTCATGTAATATGGTTGCAAGGGAATCATTGATCAATGCACTTTCTGAAGGTGAATTTATAGAAGTAAAAGACTTGGTTTCTGCACATGAGATCTAGAAAAGATTGGAGGCATTGTATGAAGGATATAAGCTTACAAAATAGGAAAAACTATAGAACTAAAAGAAAAAGATGGAATTACTGAAGATGAGAGAAGCTAAAAACATTAGGGCATATGGACAGATAATTATTGAAGTGGTTTCTTGCATTAGAAACCCTCGAGGTACTTATAGTGAGGAAGAAATGATTGCAAAGATAATCAGATCTTTGCCACCTGCATATAGAACCAAAATACAAGCTATAAAGGAGATTATACCTTTGACACAAAAATTCACTAGAGAGATGTTGATTGTAAAGCTAAGTACTTTTGAGGCTGCGGAATTGGGAGATACTTTACGTAAAGTTGAGTCAGCATTCAAGGGAACTGGCATAAGAACAAAAAGACCTTATCGGGAATTGCGAGCACCAATTATGGTGACCTAAGAGAAGAGCTTGGAGACTATTTTGAGGAATGGGAATAGATACATGAGGAAGAAAGCAAGCTAGATGAAGTGGTAGAATTGATTGCTAGAAAAGAGAAGAGAGGTAAGGATAAATTTGAAGGAATATTTACCTTTGAAATGTTTTTCATGTTACAAGATTGGTCATTTTGCATCTAGATGTCCTGCAAGGGTTCCTAAGCACAAACCTAAGCTTTAAAAATCAAAGTATCCTAAAGAAAAGGAATGTTATTATGCTAGTGAGGGTATTTCTGATAATGGTGGTGACTATGATGAAATTGGATTTATTTCTATAAAGGATGATGAACCTATACATGAAGAAAAAGCCTTAGTATCTAGTGTTGAAAAGAAACCTAAATGGGTTATATACAGTGGTTGTTCACATCATGTGGCTGGAGATAAAAAAAAAATTGTGAGTTTGAAAAGATACAATGGTGTTGTTAGATTTGATGACAATACTCCTAAACTTATCATTGGAGTAGGATCTATTTCTCTGGATGGAAATACAAATACTCACAATGTATTACTTATTGATGAACTTAAGCATAATCTGTTGAGTGTTGGACAGTTAGTGGACAAAGTTTATTAGTTGAAATTAATTAATGAGAAATTCTCTATCAGAACTAAATCAGTGTAACAATCTTAAGTAAATGTTGAAGAAGTTTGGGAAATGCACTAGCAGACGTAAATTGCAAATTAATCAGAGTAAGAATGGTATTTTTATATCTCAGACCAAGTATCTTAAGGAAATTTTGAAGAAGTTTGGAATAGAAGATTATAAACCTATTGGAACACCTATGGTGACTGGACATAAACTAACTAGTAATGATGAGACTCAAAGTGGTGTTTAGACAAAGTATAGATCTATGATTGGTGGTCTACAATATCTAACTCACACTAGACCAGATATTACCAATGCAGTTGGTATTGTGGCAAGGTATCAAGAAGATCCCAAAGAGACACATCTTGTTGTTGTTAAAAAAAATTTCAGATATTTAAAAGGAATAATAGAATATGGATTATTGTATGAAAAATCAGATGATTTTATTTTACCGACTTATATTGATGCTCATTGGGCAGGTAATGTGGATGAAAGAAAGAGTACTAGTGGTGGTGCATTTTTCCTTGGGAAAAGGTTGGTTTCTTGGTTGAGCAAGAAGCAGAACTATATTGCCCAGTCTACTGCTGAATCAGAGTATGTTGTTGCTGCAATAAATTGCACACAAGTTGTTTGGATGAAACAAATGCTAAAGGACATTGGAATAACTTTTGAAGAGCCAGTGGTTATCTGTTGTGATAACACCAGTACAGTGAATATGTTGAAGAATCCTATAATGCATTCAAAGACTAAACATATTTCTATTAAGTATCATTTCTTAAGGGAGAAGGTAGTAGAGAAAGAAATAGAACTGGGATATATTATCATAAAGGAACATATAGCAGATATATTTGCAAAACCTTTTCCAAAAGACACTTTTGAGTATCTCAGAAGCATGCTTGGGGTCAGAGCCCATCCTTGTAATAATTAATTGATGCATATATGCATTAGTCCCGTGGCTTTTAGAGCTATATTATTTTCTATACTTGATGTATGGATCTACTCCTCAGGGGGAGTAATCGAAGGAACACTAGAGCACATTTGGGTGATCTTGCACCTGGCTATTGGACATGAAGATTTCAAAAAGATACAAAAGACTAAAGATGAGTTATGGCACCCTTTTCCATTGTTGCCAAAGGGGGAAGGAATCTATGGGAAAATCCCTACTATTTTGGGGAGATTTGTGTTGAGGATATTGAGAAGATTGTATTGAGAGGACAAAGTATTTTTGAGTTGATTTTGGGTTGATGAATATTCCCATATGTTGCCATCAATGCCAAAGGGGGAGATTGTTGGATGATATCATATTTGGATACTATTCATGTTGTTGATATTCATGTTTTGTCACTGATGTCAACATATGTTTCTGTAAAGATGACATGCTAGTTACTTGACTGGCAAAATTGTATGGACATTGTGCGGATGTTTCAGAAGGATCGAAGTTGGTTATATAAAGAAGGATGTGTGTTGACCTTATTCCTAAGGTTTCTTGGCTTTGTGTTACACATTGAGGATGTTACGGTTGATTTAGTGAAGACTGGTTTCTAGACTCTAACTATGATGCTTAACAAAGAAGGTCTCTGTGTTTTGGGTATATCTTACTGGCAAAGATATTTCAGATGAAGTGAGCTTACGGGAGGACAGAAAACATATTTGGAATATTGGTTTGAGTTTGATTGTCATGTGATAACTTGTGATGTCAACTGTGATGTGTATTCTGCGGGAGACCTATTAGGTGCTCGACTTCAGACATGTAGCATTTAATATGAATTGTGAGCGTGGATTCCAAATCTTGGAGTATAACTGATGGATTATATTTGATTTTTACTTGTTATAGGTACCGTGTGTATCTTAGCATGGGGTTAAATAATTATTTGTATATTGGGAAATCCTAATTGGCCGACCTAATTAATTATTTGTGTATTAGGAAAGCTTAACTGGCCGACCTAATGAATTATTGTAATAGGATATATATGAGTGATCTTTTCTTTTGGAAAGATGTGGTAGTGGAAGAGATTGAAAAGGAATAGAAGTGAAAGCTACGAGGCTTGTTTTTCTGCTAGATGTAGAGCAGAGTTTGTGATAAGTGTACTTCTTTGGAACTGACCAAGCAAAGACAAGTGCTATCAGACAGTTCACTGGACTATATATTTTCTATCTACACTTGTTTGGATTATGAATTTTTGAGGGTGGATTTAACCTTCTTTGGGTTGTGTGCCTAGGTAGTAAGCCTACTACTTTTCTTGACTGCTAACAAGGCCTGTCTCCTAACAGAGACTGTGTACTGTAATGTTGTAATAAGCTCCTAATAGTGCTAAATCTTTTAACAGGGATACTATACTCTTATTACATTATTTGTGGGTGCTAATTCCCACAGAGGTTTTACCTTTAATAGGGTTTTCTTGAAAACAAGTATTGTGTTATTGTGTTGGCATTTACTGTGTTATCATTTGCATTGTAGTTTTGGTTTATAAAGTTTAAAGTTTAATAATCTATATCACAATTGATTCACCCCCCCCCCCTTCTCAGTTGTCTTGTGGACTATTATTCCTAATAGATCTCACTTGATCCCACATGTCGACTAATACCATGTATGTACCTATTCCTGTGCATGAAGAAAATGAGTTAGATAAAAAAAATGGATCTCCAATTTTGATATTGGTGCTAGTTATTCTGCTCTCTGATGTTCATATATGATTTACTTGTTTATTTTTTGTTGTACGAGGATAGATTTTATGTTTTTAGGTAGGGTTTATGGTTAAGATAAACATCCTGAGCTCTAAAAAAAGTTTTTCAATCTCTTGTAGGTACAATTAGAGCAGCAGAGCGGGAGGGACTAAGAAAAGCAACATTGTGGTAAGGCAAAGCATACAACATATCTTCTTCAACTGTGCAACCAGAGGCAATGACAAATATTTTTCCTAATCCTTCCTTGTACTTTATTTTCAAATGCACAATCTTTCCTTGTATAGAACTTGATGAGCAATGCCCACAACTTGTGTGGGTCTTTTAGTTTTCTATCTTTTTAATGAAACAATGCTTACAGTAATGAACACTAGGATGGTTAGATTTTTTACTACCTACATAGAAACACTACATACTTCCCAATTTATTTCTCTTTTCTACTCTTCAGTCGACTGAGCCATATACTTCATCATCTTCACGTTCTTCAAAATATATTCTTGCGAAACATCCAACTCGTTATTTCACAGGCTCCAAAATCTGTCCTTGCAAAACAACAAAATCGTCATTTCGCAGGCTCCAAAGTTTGTCCTTGTGAAACAACGAAATCATCATTTCACAGGCTCCGAAATTTGTCCTTGCAAAATAAAAAAATCATCATTTTGCAGGCTCCAAATTTTGTCCTTGCAAAATAGTGAAATCACTTTTTTCCAGAGTCTAATTCTTTCTTCTGCGAGTTAGTGAAAACTACAAGGAAAGTTATTTTTCATCGCTAGATGGACAAATTTTTTGTCGCTTTTCGAATAAAACTAGTTTCTCAAAAAAGTGACATAATTTATATGTGTGTTTCGTCGGTAATTCAACAATAGTTTATCGATATGTCAACAAAAATTTGTCAGAATTCGGAGTCAAATACATTAGTGGATAATTTTCTAGGGCTCATTCTGGTATATGATTGTTTTTGGTTAAGTTTTGATGTAATTTTGTGGCTGTACTCACCGCTGCAATAGTAGGGTGTGTTGTGATGGCCATAGGTGGAGCTTGGCACATTCTTTTTGCTTATTCCTCTTTAGTGGTACTTATGGCTCGGTGGAAGCATCCCATATGGAGGTGGAGATATGCTTTGTGAAAGAGGATGTTCGTAACATTATGTGGTCTCCTTCCGCTATGCTCTTATTAAGGTGGGATCCTTTTCTATTGAGATGAAAATGAGTTTTGTAGAAGGGGGTGGGGATTCTTTATTGGGGTGATTATGTTATCTTCTAATGGTTGGTTTTAGGTAATTTTGGGTATTCAATAAGAAGGCTTGGGGAGCCTTTGAATTTCCATTGTAAGTTTTCCCAATTCAGTGGGTTGTCGGCTATGTATTGTTATTGGCCTTTTGTCTACTCTTAAAGGTCATTTTTTGCTCATGTACTGTAAGTGGTTAGTTGTGGCCTCTTTGTCTCTAAGTGGACTTTTTAAGGAAGATGAGTAAATTTGTTGGCAGGGCGCCCTTTTGTGACATTGAATTGTAATAACTAGCACCTTTATTTGTGTGTTGTTGATCTCTAGACAATACTTAAGCTGTGGTTGTATAAGGGGCAAATATCATATTAGAATGCTCTTTAATAAAAAATAATTAACACAATTCAATTTTTATAATTTAAAATAAATATAAAAAACAAAAACATTTTAACTGATTTCAACACATAAAATCAGCTAAAATACTTTAAATATACTTTATAGATCACAATATTTTTATCAATTGTTCTCCTAATTGATATATTGACATTAATTTTCAAGAGTTACCGTACACCACTATTGCGCTCATGGAATAATACAAATTACATTATAAACAGCCGGATAGAGCTGTCATTTGCCCAGAAATGTACAAGGAAATATGTTGAGTGGGGGCCGCAAACCAGAAAACTTGAGGTTCGTCAGAATTTATTGCATTGTAATTACTAAAAACCGCATCTTTCGAAAGACTCGGGTGTGCCAACATTTCGAATTAAGTAATATATTGTCATGTCAACACAGATGTAAACAGGACTGATTGTTATTCAGTATCCACTTATCATTTTTAGAAGTTGCAGAGAGATTGGACTCCAAAGAAGTTTCCTAATAAATATCTCTCCGTTCTTAGGATTGAGAAATATGCTCTCTGATCTCTTACAGATTTGAGCATGGATACTATTTCAGAGCACAAACATATTCTTAGATAAGGTTCCAGCTGTTTCTTAACCACCGTATGCATGTCTATCTGTGCACTTTTTAAACTTACATTTGTTAAATTTATATATCCTTAAATCATTCAATTCCAAATTTATAGATGTTTTCTTACAGTATTTTTTTTTTTTATGAATAGTGCCTTTTCTATTAAAAAATATTAAAGTTACATATCCACAAAAAAGGGGCCGGGGGATATAGAAATCACCCCGCAGTTACTTCAATTAAATTTACAGAAATTATTGCTAGAACTAATAGTAAGTAAACAGCAAATTTTAAATTTTAAATTAAAAGTATATTTTTTATTATTTCTGTAATTTGTTTTAGACTTGATTTGATTCTTTATCTAGTACAAACAATAATTTAACATTCAAACAATGTATTGGACATGAGTTTAACACAAAGTTATTTGAGAAAAAAAGATCAATCTTATAAGCACATATCTTTTTATGTATGTGTTGTGAAGTTAGAACAAAGACACCACCATCTTCTTCATAGAACTTAGTAGACTAATCATCAAATCAATCTTCCTTTCCTTTCTTTTCTTTAAAGTCCCTTTCAAAATGCTTGAGATTTTTATAGTTTCAATATTTTAATCTTGGTATTTCTAGCAGATTTGGATCCCCCATGAAATTTATTTCTAGACTCATCTTCCTCTTATCAAATTATTTTTTCTTTTCTCTCTTAATCCTCCATTAAAAGACAAGGCCTCCTTAACAACTTCACAATTTATTATCCACATCCCCTCTAAAATCAATGATGAAAATAATTCATTCACTTGACTTTAGAGGTATTAAACTCTTATTTTCATTTCCAAGTGATCCAAAATAATTAGCAAAGAATATATATAATATTTCAACATTATTTGCATCCATCTTCACTTCAGTGTACTACAAATAGGAAACAATCATGTTGAAAGTATTCAAGTGCTCAAACACTAAATCGTCATAGTGTACCTAATGCTATACAACTAAAAAATTAGTTTTAAAAATATCACCAAACTTATCTATAGAGCTACAAGTCAATTTTTCCGTGTACATTTAAGTAACAAATAATGTCTAATATAGGCTAGTGACGCACTTTAGCTTTCTATCCAATTTTTTTCGCTCATCTTATAACAAAGTAACGCGATTGGATTTTATACTATATCTAGTAGATCTCTATGCACAGCCATATCTTCCATCTTGAAACTTGTCATTTTTCATTCATCAAGACTTTATTTTGTCTAAGGTCCTACTCAATTTAATAAATTATTTAAGAAAACTTGTTCTTAATACCTAGAAATTGAGATTATTTGACTCAAATGCTAAGGGAAAAGAATAAAAGTTAAATATTTTCTTTCTATAGTAATCTATACAAGAATGTGTGTGAGAAAAAAATAATGATCATTTAATCACAAGTTAATAAAAAAAGAAATATATCACTATAACATAGTGATTTATGTGGGGAAAAGCACATTGAGAGCAAAATCCCACTCTTAAAAGTAATTCAATGTTCTATCTAGTAATCAAAGGTTGTACTAAAATTTAGAGTTTAAGTCATTTTAGATGTACTATGAACAAGAGATGTAGAGTAGTTTTAGCAGTGGGTGTAAAATTTATTATGAAAACTCCCTTCTCAAAAACACATCAAATAGAAGTAAAGTCTAAAAGAATCAAGAAGTAATTAAGAAACAACAATCTAAATCAACCCAAAATGTTGTTTCTAGGAAGCTAGTAAGAAATATAATGTTCAAATTCTAATATGAGTCCATTAGCTTAAAAAGCATATTCATTCTACCTATGATAAGTCAGTCATAATTCACTCACTAACTTGAGGTGCTCCTTTTAAATATTATTGTTTTCATTCAAAGATTTCTAGTAACATATCACAACATAAAACTTATCCTACGAAGTGACACGCCTTTGCTAGTGGTTGAAAGTGGCCCCAAATTGACACTTGGTAGATGTAAGAACCCTAATAATACCTTTGGTAACTTTGACTATAAGAATCATAGTGGTAACGACATAGTTGTGATGAAGTCACTTGAGAATATCCCTGCTACTTCCCCCTCCCTAGAGTCATCGACATCTCCAACAATGTGCTTGTAAAGGATGATAGAAAATCATCCTTATGTTAATAGAGGCTGGCAAGGATGGCCAAGATCATAGTTGTAGGCAAGATTGTTGAGGATATAGAAAAATACCTTCTTGAAGATGATACTAGTGAATTATTGGAAGACTCCACTTTTAATGGAGAGACAACTAAGAGTAGCACAAAAACTCACAAGGATCCCTTGAATTTGGTTCCTAGAGACTCATTTTCCCATTTTCCCCTAGCTCAGGCCCATTTCAATGAGACACTAGAAGGTCTAAATATTATCAAGGAATATGGGGATGATGAGGAAGTGTAACATAGTGGCCATGGATATGGAATGACTCCTGAGATTGGAATGTGATGGTTGTGGAGTTGGAGGACTTGAGCATCAGGGTTGATAATTTAGAGACCCCCTAAATTTTCCTTAGATGTGAAAGAAATAGAGACGGGATCAGATCCCTCGAGAATGGTATAGAGAGCATAGTTAGAAAAAAATAAGAATATAATGTGGAGGGCTATTTTAGGGCTTGTGAGAGCAAAGAGAAAGATATAGAAGTAAAAAAGAAGAAAAAGAAGAAGAAGAAAGCTTCGTTGAGCACAAAGGAGGAGAAAACCAAAGGAACGAAGACCAATGCATCTTCAACTTGGGCAAAGGAGCTAGAGAAAATGCTTGAAGGATGACTCTATTTTAGTGCTCTTTATCCTTTTATTAGTGTTGTTTTCTTCGTGTTGGTTGTCCTTAGATTGCTATTTGTGATCTATTTTAGTATTAGTTGTTTAATGTTCTATTTGTAACTCTTTGTGTGACATGTAGTGGGATTTCTCTCCAAGTACTTGTTTTGTTTTTTGCTAATGGTTTTTGTTTGGTTTGAATTGAGTTCGGACCCTTCCCAACTTAATCGAATAAAAAACATAGCACAACATGTTACATAAGAAGGTGCTTTCCTGATTGAATTAATTAGAACATGTTTCATAAGCTAACAAGAAGTGGAACTCCCTCTTACAACTCTCTTATGTTTCATAGATGTTTTTGCATGTTTCAATGGGGCAGAACCAACTTTAACAAGCCATAACTTTTGAGCTAAAATATAAATAGAACACTTCTAAAAAATGAGTCTAATAAAATTGTAAAACTTAAATGAATCTATGTCCCTATTATTAAAAAATCCATTACAACCCATCTAAAACTTTCTTTGAATAATACTAAAAATCTATTTATAATATTATTACATTTAAACAATATTTTGTAACAACTTTTGTAATGATGAAAACTTATTCAAATACAATTCATCTTATAAGCTAATTAAAGAACGGTCTCATTGTAAAAATTCTCTATAGTAGAAAATGAAGAGTACATATTTAATTTTTTTTCTCTTCAGTAGAAATAGAGACACGGAATAACAATATGCTATGATGGTCAGACTTGAAGAATAACATTTCTATCAGAAGAATAACAAGGATACTTTGTACGCACACACGCATAAATTAACTGTAAATAGCGTTTACATCGTAATTTAGAAAACAACTGGATACACCATTTTTTTAGACTGCAGTTGCAAGACAATGTCAGGAATCAGACTGGTTAAACAACGTGAGTTGTCATTGTATTTTTTTGTGGTTACCGTCTTGTAAGGACAAGGTTCAATTTTCAATGATCTTGTCGCACTCCACTGTCTAAACTTTTTTTAGTTCCACAATGTCTACACAAAGCCAAACAGTGCAGTATTATAACTTCATATTAAATAAGATAATATAATGTTTCAGAAATCTAAATGTTGAAGATTAGGTTTATCACAATATCTGTATTCAAGCACAAAATGATTATATGTTTTCTTGAACGTCCAATTTGCACACTAGTTCAATGCGATGAGCCGGAAGGATTTTAATAGTTTTTACAGTTTATAATAATGAGAAGTGTGTATATATATATAGGGGAGACAGCTCAGTATGTTTCAGTACTTTACTTGTTAAGTCTTATATTTAAAAATAAAATTTCAAGTCTATATGGTCAAATATAATGGCATATCAACAAGTCATTTTGTCAAGGTGTCTAAAATGATCCTAAGAAATGATAAAAGACATATAGGTGTGCACTACTTCATATTTAACATGTAGACCCAAAAACATATGACTGGTGTAGTGGACTATAAAATAATTTTAATCTTAATCTTTTTAATACTGCGCTGATGTGGCAACACATGAGTGGTTATTTTTTAAAATTTAGAGATTTTTTTAGGGATATGTATTGATGGGACATTTTTAGTGCACCACTATAGGATCCATTTGTCCAGCTACTACAACATATATTAAATCTGGCCCATATATTGGCTACTCTCCCCTATTGTGATTTTAAAAATATTGAAATGCCTTAGTTATTTTTTGGGGTTTTGATTATGTAGATTTTTAATTTTTTATCTTTATCAAATTTATGATTTATCATCATGCAATGGAAGTATTAAAAGAGAGGAGTGGGAGTTTAGCAAGGTGATACGAAAACTAACTAATGAATATTTGATCAAATTAATGAATATTTGCTCTGTGTTTACCTGACTTTCGATGCACGTGTGTCCTACTACAATCACCAAGAGTGTTTGTTCTGGTTTAATGCATTCATTTTGTTATGTCTTTTCATTCTCCTCTCAGACCTTTGGCAGAGGCCATACCCTCTGACATTAATTCCCCTAGGGCTCCCATGGAGCCCAACTTGGTGAGCTCATTAAATCAAATTAATGGCTTGCCGACTTCATCTCCTCCACTCAAAACTTTCTCCAAAGCAGTGGCGAATTCCTCCTCTGTGGTCTGTACTAGTGCAAAGTTCAAACTCGCATGCCCTAATGAATCACGCGAACCAGGTAAGGGCTCTATGAATGTTCTGGCATCCTTCTCTATTTCTCAAAACTCTGAAATGGCTTGAGAAATTGAGAAGGAAAAGAATAGATTAAATAATTGTGCTATTTTATTTGTTGTGGTTGAACCTGATAAAATCCCTGCTCGAAAGTTTTCAGATGAGTGGTTCCATAACTATTGGAATTTGAAACTAGGGCACCATATTTTGTTCTGTAGGCAAATACAAAAAGGATTATTTTTTGTTTTCTTTAAGAATTTTGAATCACAGGAATTCATCTCTAAGAGGCAATATTGGACTATGGGTAATACGTCTTTTTGTGCCCTAGCATGGATGTCGGAAGCTGTCAATGAGGAAGTACTCACCATTTTGGGCCCACGTTGGATTGTTGTGAAAAACCTACCTCTGTTTTTGTGGCAGTTTCTCCACCATCTCCTTGAATCAATAGGAAAGGTCATTAGAATAGATGATATCACTAGACTTGTCCCCCACATGGACGCCAGAGCACTTGTTTCCTTAAAACCTGGTATAGATATCCCTTCCACTCTGGAAATTAACATCTCTGAAGAATCCTATTCCTGCCCAATAGAAATTTTCGGAGGGTTAAATACGTGTTTCCTATGTAAAAAGGAGGGTCACTTAAAAAAGGAGTGTCCCATCATTAAGCGTAAGTCTGATATGTGTTTGCATCTTCTTCCCATGTATCTTATACCACAAAGAATTCAGATATGGTCTTGAACTCGACCTCGACTTCTATGACGCCCCAGATGTTACCTCCTAAAGATAAAGATGTTTCTCCCACACCTTCGCCGTAGGACACCCAATCTCGACTTGAAACTCCTGTGGGCTTACAACATTCCTCAGACAAGCTTCAAACCAAACCTTCAACCCAAAGGTTTTCAAATGTTTATTAAAAAAATCAGCAAAAGGAGGAGGAAGGATAATAAGCAAGGTACTGTGACTGAAATTTCTTCCTAATCCTATCCTCCGAATAAGCTTGACAGCTCCCCCACTTGTGGCTACCCAATTGATTCTTCATCTCCTATAGCCAGTAGCCTAAACATTGATAACAACCAAGTTCAACACATCCCACCGAAGGTTTTTAAAGAGATAGATGCTGACTATACTGTAGAGATCCTCTTTGCTACTACTAACCATTCTCAGATATCCATCCCCATGGGCCAATCCCCATCTCATATCTCTACCTCCTTGAACCCTAATTCCGTTGTTGATATGGAGGTCGTAGTGCCTCCTAGATCTGACAATGATGACTTTGATTGGAAAAATGATATCTCTAAATCCAAAAGAAGAGGATGCCCTTGGGGCTCAAAGAATAAAATATCCACTGTGAAGTTTGATGAGGACATTACCTCTACTACTTCCACTACTATTAATGTTGGGTCCATAGACCTAATATGCGCCCCTTCCTCCCTTGGTTCCTCATGAATTGCATATCCTGGAACATAAGGGGACTTGAATCCCCGGACAGGAAGTATATTGTTAAAATATTTATGGATACTTTTAAATCCATAGACATTCTTATGTTGCGGGAATTAAAAGCTATCGGTTTCATGCTTGAAGTTAATCTTGACATGATTTGGAAAGAGGCCATTAAAATTTATTATGACCATCCGAAAGGTAGGGGTGGGGTAGGATTGTTGATCAACCCTAAATGGGCCAATTTCATTAATAACAAAGGTGTATCCCCTTGTAATAGGTCCACCTGGGTTATTATTAGCACTAGTGCTCTCACTTTTGGTATTTATTCCCTATATGCCTCAACTAATGTCAAGGAAAGATCGTCCCTCTAGTATTGGTTGGCTTCCCTCCCTGATAGACCATGGATCTTTGGAGGAGACTTGAATATGGTTGAGTCTCAAATGGATAAAGTGGGTGGGCTACCCTTTTCTTGGAAGGATTGTGAGAAGGGGCAATGGAATAGGATGAAGTATTCTAAGCTACTGTTTGACCCTCTAGTGGGCAATATAAATACTAACCACTATCTCTGGCATACTTGGTGCATCTTTCAGCAATGGCCTTCCTGGATATATCCTAGGCTTGATAGATTTTATGCCAACAAAAAATACTTCTCCTTCCTCCACGATTTGCAGGGGAACTTGGTCACTGTGACCCCCACTTCACTTTGTGATCACCATCCTATTTTTGTTTTTGTTAAGTTTAACAACTACCTTGCTCCTCCAAAGTTTAGCTGCCAGAGATTCATTATTATCTCCTCTCTGCTGAAGGATGATGATGTTCTTTCGCTCATTCATATTATAAGAAATATTAACAAGAATTGCTCTTCCTCCCTCTCTTGTATTGATATGTGGGAACACAATATGTATGCTTGGCATGCTCTTCTCCAAACTAGTGGTCAGAAGAAATCCAAAGACTATAGATTTACTGAGAAAATCCTCTCCTCCAATCTGAAATCTGTTGAACTTGACATTGAATCTAATTCCTCTAATTTTAACCTTATCCCTATTGTTTCTAGGGTGAGGGATGAGCTTAGACAGCACCAGCAGGTTAAAGTCCGGGAAGCCAGTATTAGATCTCGTGCCCACTGGCTCTAGTATGGGGATAGGGGATCCAAATTTTTCTTTAAACTTCTTAAACAAAAACATTCTAATGAATCCATAAATAGGCTTGTTGTTGATAATATTAAATTGACAATATGGATGGGATTAAAGAGGCATTTTCCTTGTTTTACCATAACCTTTTTACTTCTGAGGATACTGAGGAGACCATTTCCCCCAGAGAGGAGTATAGAACCATCATTGCCAATAGGATTTCCTTCCAGGAATCTAAACTTCTCAGACAGAGCATCTCTATGTAGGAGATTGTTAAATTCATTAATACTTTAAAGAATGATAAGGCTCCTGGACCTGATGGTCTTTGTGTTGAGTTTTATAAAGCCAATGTTTGCTGGATTTGTAATGACATGTATGACATCTATGCTGAAGCTTATGCCAAAGGCACTTTGGGAATTTTTATTAACAAAGGTATCATTAAATTGATTCCTAAGGAATGGGACAAGGCTCTTATTAAAAAATGGTGCCCCATTACCCTCCTTAATGTTTCCTATAAAATCCTTGCTAAAATCATGGCCATCAGACTTGAGAAACTACTACCTAAGTTTATAAGCTCTACCCAAACTGGCTTTATTAAGGGGAGACATATCCTCGAGAACCTCATAACCAACTGGGAAGCTATGAACTAGACCAAGGCTTCCCAAAAAAACTATGTTATGCTTCTGCTGGACTTCAAGAAATCCTACGACAGAACTGAATGGGGTTTTATCATCATGATGCTTGAGGCTTTTGGATTCCCTAAAGTTTTTTGCAACTATATTAAGTTATTACTCAATGATGCATCTGCTCAGGTGGATGCTAATGGCTAATTATCTGACTTTTTTTCTCTGGGTAGATCCGTTAGAAAGGCTATCCGCTTGCCCCTTCTATTTTTGTGATTGCCTCTGATGCTCTTTCTTACATTCTTAGAGACAATTCCCTCTCCCCTGCAGTCAAAGGTATCACCTTGCCCAATAAAGATAACCTTATCAATTGTCAATTTGTTGATGACACTAGTATCTTCTTTGAATTGTCTAAAGATAATTTTAATGTTCTGCAAAATAAGCTTAACTTCTTTTGTTCTATATCGGTTGCTCGATTACCCCAACCGAAGTCCATGTGCCTTGGTTGGGATGATCGACCACCTGATTGGTTTTAATAAGTCTGATTTTCAGTGGGGTGGTCCCCATAAAATTGTTCAGTATCTGGGCATCCCCTCCTCTGTTGAGTCATCTCTTAAAGATATGTGGTTCTGGGTGAAGGACAAGATTACTAAAAAATTAGATAAATGGTATAACAAATCCCTATCTTTAGCTGGTAGGGTTCAGGTTTGTCAAAAGATCCTTTCATCTTATAATATCTACTACTCATCCACCTGGATGTTTAATAATTATCAAATTATGGAGATACAAAAGGCCATTAGAAACTTTCTTTGGTCTGATGGTAAAGGCAATAAGAGGTTTCATGCTGCTAAATGGAACCGGTGTCACATTGACAAGCACCTTGGGGAGCTGGGATTAAAAGATCTCAAAACTCAGGGGATCGCCCTGGCTTCCAAGGGGATCTTTCACTGTTTGGATGGGAATGAACCTTGGAAGGTTCTTATTAGATGTAATATTGAACGTGGTCTCCCTTGGAGTGCTAAATCCTGGAAAAATCTCATGTTTAGTGACCTATTTACTTGAGTCTTTCCTATAATTGTTTAGGCATCTGTTAATTTTAAAACTATTAAGAAGGCCTGAGAGTCTATTAAAAAAATTATATTTAATAAGACCTTCCATGATCATAACCATCTGTATGGTGAAAGGTAGATTTGGTGGAATCTCCACCTCTTAGGTAAACCCTTGGCTTCGTCGCAAGGTTCCTCTGCAAAAATTTGGAATAATATGGGAATCTCTCAACTTATAGACCTCTTTGAGAAAGACTACCTAATTGGCTGGGAAGAGCTCAGAAACAGATTCAGCATACCTATGTCCCAAAAGAAAACATACAATATGATGGTCAAAGCTTGTAAGGATCTCCCTTCTACCTGTCATATTGACTCTCACATGTTTATGGATATTAAATGGCCTCAGGGTACTATTGCCTCTAAAATTAAAGCCAAAAACATATATTGTATCTTGAAAAACAACACTGACATTATTAAGCATGTCAATAAATTTTTGTATACTAATTTGGAGGTTAATTGCTCCAGAAGAAACTCTTTAATAATTTATGGATATCCCCTATTGACCCTAAAATCAGATGTTTCAAATGGCTTATGCTTCTCAATAAACTTTCGCTCTGCAAAGACCCCTCCTATATGGAATTGTGTAGCCTTTGCAAGCTCCCTGATTCCTGCAGACATATTTTATTTGATTGTAAATTTGCTAAAGAGGTTTGGAGTATGTTTGGTATCACTTATCCTAAATATCTTAATATATTTGAAATTATTAATGGGCATATTCAGGGTTTAAATAAAGATACTAATCTTATATGGAGCATTTAGTCTTCTAACATTCTTTGGCAGATTTGGAAATTCAGAAATGAAGAGAGGTATCAGGACACTCCTAGAGCCCTTGCTGATTCTTTTCAAAAACTCATATACTTTAAAATTTCTTCACATGTCTATATCAGCATGCTGACTGAGAGAGAGAGAAACTTAAAAGGTTCCTACAAATGGGACACTCCACCATGTTTGTGTTTGAAATGAAGGATGGTTATGAATGGCGAAGGCATATGGACAACCTGGTCATCTTCGAGAAGACTGTGAAGAAACTCCATAAGGAGATTAGAAAGAACAAGCACACCACTGATGACCAGATATACATGTTGACCCAAATCCAAGCATAGAAAAGCATTGTCTGGATGGAAGGCCCTATGGGGTGGACTGCCTGGGTTGAAACCCATGAAGATATTCTGCACTAGTTTCTATTTATGCTTTCCTTAGTTTTGTTATTTATTTAATACTCTGATACTATGACTTACTCCGTGTGAGGCTCTGCCTCTGGTTTTGTATACTTCGTTGTATATTTTGATACCCTTATAATTAATACAAAAAAAACAAAAAAAAGAAAGGGAAAAAAAAGTCTTGATAATAGAAGACAAGATTATCAATATAATGAAGATAAAATATATAAGATATTGTTTATAATATATTATTAAGTAGTATGATATGAGGGGATGGAAATTTAAAATAAACATAAGTTATAGATGAAGTATCCAAAGCAAACTTAACCATTAAATAATAAAATATATTAGAATGCTAAACTGAAAATAATAGAAATGAATAAGTTAATAAACCTACCAAAATTAATATTTAATAAAATTAATCTTTTTTTTTTTTATAGCTAGATTTCTGGTGTTGATTGTGTGTGTTTTTAAGCATCAACGTTTCGGATCACACTCCGTGATCCATCATCAGGATGAGAGAACAATAAGGAGAAAATAATAAGCCTTATTATTTTCTCCTTATTGTTCTCTCATCCTGATGATGGATCACGGAGTGTGATCCGAAACGTTGATGCTTAAAAACACACACAATCAACACCAGAAATCTAGCTATAAACTCAATGGATTGTGGAAATCTGATCGATTTAAAATTAATCTTCATAATAAATAACAAAATATATTGAAAATTAAAAATGTTAATTTATGGTGTTAATGATATAATTAAAAATTAAAGGAAAATAGACAAGAGAAATATAAAGGCAAAGAAAAACAAAGCAATAAGATAATATTCATAAAAAAATTTGAATATAAGATAATAGATAATTAGGAGATATTGTGGACAAGTGAAATTATGATTTTTCTACCGAGATTCAACTGTGTAGTTTTTTTGTGAAACTCATTGATGCATGTTTCATGAGTAGTGGTTCACAAAAAACTTATTTGTTATGAGAGTTAATGGTACACTTAGCACTAATTGAATCTAGGTGATGATCATAGAGGGTAACCATTGGGCCTTACCAAGAGATCACTCATTGTAGTACTAGTCCAACTCTCCAGGTCCTCTATTGCCCAAAAAAATATAAATTTTAGTTCATTTTTTAATTTGAAGTAGATTTTGATTTTTTTTGTTATTTTCAACATCTCTCTCTCTATAGCAATAATACATGAATTTGATCAAATTCGATTTTCCAAACTTGTGTAGTTTCCCTAGTAGTAGAAATTTTCATAATTTTGTTTTTTTAATTTAAATTTGATGAATTTTGGGATCAAACCCTTTCA
>MU228013.1:1593784-1608687 GCA_018584345.1 Thuja plicata
TGCATGTCTATAGGTCACATGGACAAATATTGCAACTTGATCAGAATGATAATACTGACTTTGAAGCTCTTTTTGAGGAGAGAATGTATAGTTCTCCGCAAAATCTACAACTGAAAGAATACAACCAGGTGGAAAACAATTTTTGGAATCACGAAACTATTTAGCTTGCCATCGTGTACCATGATAATGCTGGATATGTGGATAAATTATAGTACAAAACCTGGTCATAAACTCAAGGTAGGGAAATTCACTCTCCTTCAATACAATTTTTTTGGATTCATCTCCTGTCTTAGTTCAGTATGTCTCATATTCAAATATCTTTCACAAAACTAGCATTGCAAGATTAATATTCTCAATTTGTAATGGAAATTTATGTAAATCTCCATAATCACTGCATGCACTCTTTATACATTGCACTTTGAACTCATCTGAATCTTCTAATTTCTCACATAAAATAGACTTCACAAATTGTGTCGTACTTCTAGAGATGACCATATCTAAATTAATTACTGCCATAACCTTTTTATAGGATTGCAAATATAGATGAAACTCAACATGATTTCGGCAACAACAAGTTTCACATACCTTATTTATGTGTACAAAGCAAAGGCGCAATCTCTTGAACATTCTTTGACATATTTTCACATCTAAAAATTCTTGCTTGAATGATTCAAACAATTCACTTTGTGTTGTATCTATAAAATGTTTTAGGTGTGCAGTTTTCATACCGGTCTCTTCATATTTCATCTGTATAGTATCCCTTCTATTAGAAGAAACACGAGAGTGAGTGGTCCAATATTCAAGGACCTGTCCTTTTACATCTTCAGAAATCTTATCTTTTCAAGGAGGTCTACAAATATTAACCCAATTCTTTTGAATATTTTCATCTAACATATTTCTCTTCTTGATATATCTTTGAGCAATTCTTCTAGATACATTCAGTAAATTAGAAATTGCATGTACTTTTTTTCTCTATGTCAACCTCCTACTAGATAAAGTAGTCATCAATGCTCTACGTGTAGCACTTAAATCAGCTCCTCGACTTGAGTTGTTAATGTCGTTCAATGCATCTTGAAAATTTTCAGCTATTGTTTGATTTACATTGTCTCCTGAGTTTTTCTTGTTATCAACGCCTAACAACTCCAAAACAAGAGTCATTTCTTTTTTCCTAAATAACCTGACAAATAATTGTGCTTTTCCAATCAGACTTTTACTTTGAAAATATTCATCCCAAATCTTTTTGCATTGTTTTTTTATTGTGCTTTGAGGTACCAATTCATCAGATGAAAATTGACTAAAAAATGATTCCTCATTCATCTCCATCAAATTGCCCATATGAAAAGGTATATTTCCACCAATTTGTTCCTCTACTCGAATTGCATCTTCTTCAACTTCAACAGGGTCATCTTGATTACGTTTTGTATAACCTTTCATATTGTCATCCCTTTTTCGATCAATTTTTTTTAATCTGTTTCTTTTATTCCCCATTAAACAAATTGTTCAAATTGAGAGCTTTGATTCACCTGCATACAAAACCATATACTCTTGATAAAAAAATTAAAAATGATATTGATACTTGTTCATAAATTAATATTGAATATTGCTTTAATTATAAAAAATAAAAAAAAATTATAAAAAAAATTATAAAAAATACAAACCTACTTGATAATTTTAATTTGTAGTTGTCCTTTAATGCCAAAAAATACGCCTTAAAACTATTAAAAAAATGGTTTTCTTCAAAAAAACTTTATTTTAATTCACAGTTTAGAAAATTATGTATTTTTTATTTTTAAAAAAATGACTTAATATATGAGATAAAGGATCGTGGTCGCATGGTGACCATGTTTGGTCGGCCTTAGTTTCGGCCAAACCAGGTCCGACTGAAATAGGTCTGGTCGAAAGCATCTATGTGGCATCCCATGTGTCAGCAACACAAGCAAAAAAAGAGATTTTACAAAAAAAAGTGTGTTTGCAGGATATTTGCCACATCACAATTTAGCTTGTTTAAAAATCTAAAAATACCCTTTTGTAGAGCTCAGAGTCTAGATTATGGTCATATAATTTTTATGGTGTTTTATTTACATATACTCTATTGTAAGTTGAAAAAAATCCAAGTAGGTATTTTAACATTCAAGAACACGCTCATTTGAAAAAAAAAAATAGCAAATCATGTCAGAAAAATTTACAACTTATATTTAACACTAGAGGAGAGAGTCCTCTTCAAAAATATATAAATTTTTTTGTATTTGGTTTAGATTTGCTAGGGCAAATGTGGAGGGAGAAAAAAACTGTTAATTTTGGGTAACTCCGACTTTGAATAGTTATAACAGACAAAATATATACCGAAAACCAATCTTTCTTTTTTTATGCACTAGATGTACATGTCATCTAAAACATATTCTAAAATCAGAGGAAAAAATAATTATTTGCATATATTTAGCTGGAGGGAACTAGACCTTACATTTTTAGCATTTTTTGAGCAATTAAAAAATGGACTTCAAAAATTAAAAAAACTAGGTCAATGCTTATTCAAAAAATTTTAAAAAAATTATAGGCATAAACTACATCCAATTTTACACATTTCATTAGTTTACATCATTTTCAAATTCTAAACACAAATGCCACTATTATGTCGTTAAAGTTTAACAGTTTTGCATGTCGTGGTTCTCTTCATTTGTTAAAGTGTGACACAGGTTTGTACTTTTACCCACATGTGTTTATGGCTGTGAATCCTTTCCAAAAGGTTTTCTATCTATTTTAATTATTTGTATTGAAGAAGTTGCCCAATAGATAAGGCACTGGTAAAAAAAATTTCTACTCTTTGTTGATGCATGACTGATATAGTTTGGTTATGTCCTGCAATTTTCATCAAAATAATTACTAAGTTCCTTTCAAATCCTACGGTTGTTGGTTGTATGTCCCACTTGGTAATAGAGATTCAATGAATACCTGGTTAGTATTTAGCACTTTCTTACCAGTATCTGTTGTTGTAATCCATAGTGTTAAAGAGTTGCAAAGAGTTATATCTTATCTGGATTAGGTGCATCCACCTTGGTTTTGTAGAGCTAGATGTGTAGAGGGAAGTATTGTCCCTATAGTTGGTCCAATTATCTTATAGAGCTTCCATACTTGGAGCTAACCACTCCTAACATTAGTCTTGAGACATATTGGTGACTTTAGATAACATAAACATTTTCAAACACCAACATTAAAATAGTTACTCTACTGGGGATAGATTATAGAATAGTGTTCTAACTGACCAATAGGTTGATCAATGGAAGTATAGAGTACCTTGTGTTCTTTGTGTATTGTTCCTACCATTTTCATTCTAGTAAAGTGTTATATTTTCCCAACCTATTTGGTGGCGACTCTGAGTTTTCTCTGCAACAGTGCTAATTAACTTTTTTTCAATTTATATATACTTTCTTTACATGAGTCATAGGAATACTAGAGCTTTGTTGAAGAGACATCCTGAAGACAAGATGGAGGATGCACCTCCAAATACCTCTAAGGCTAGTCATTCAAGAAAAGGAAAGAGAAATAGAACTATTCCTCAAAGTGAGAGACAAGTGGATAACACAATAATAGAAGAACCAATCCAGCGAAATTAGGAAAGCAATGCATAAGAGTATGAAGAGGTTGTTGATTTGGGATTAGGTGCTTATGAGGATTATCACTCACCTAGTGAGAAGGAGATTGCAGAATCTGATACCACTCTACCTAATTCTGATAGTGTAGCAGAAGAGATTGCTGAATTGGATAGGAGAATCCATGAGCAGATTACAATCAGATAGAGGAGAGAGAAAGAAAAGGAAGATAAAATCAGACATGACCAAACTTTGCTTGAGAAAAATAAATGGCAATTACAGAGGTTGGAAGCACTAAATCAAGTTAATGAACCTGAAAATTTTGAAGAGGAACTTGTCATCCAACTAGTGCTTACTGCCCAAGGACCAAAGAACAAGGGTAAGCAAAAAATGACAAGTGATCAAATAGATGAACTTATGAATAGATTGGATGTCGATGTTGGATACTGATCTAGCAAGGGCTAGAATGGAAAAATAAATCATAGCTAAAGAGCTTGAGAAGGCTGAGTTGGAGGCTGCTACTTTAGAAATGAAGATAAGATGGATTTCCTTTGGAAGAGTTCTAGGCCTTTTGGTGCTGAGAGAGCTACAACATCACATGCTAAAGCATCTGCTTCTCAAGATGACAATCATTTTCCAAGAAGACCAACTCATGCAGAAAGGTACAAACAATTTTCTTTCATTGTTGTTTATGGTTATCCCAATGTAGTTCCAAATGAAATAAGAGATAAAATTTCCAAGTTTGCTAGGAATAATGTCATTACTTGTGAGGAACAATTGAAATTTTTTATTGATATAATGGATGACTATGAGATCATGCATGAGGATGTAATAATCAAATTATTTGTGCAATCTCTAGTTGAAGAAGCTAGGTACTAGTTTAGAGGTTTGTCTTTTGGCTCTATAGGATCTATGGATGAGTTAGAGAGTTGTTTTAAAGAAGAATAAGGTGATAAGACAAATGAAGATTTTATGCTAAACGAGTTCAATAATATTAAGAAATATCAAAATGAGGATGTTGCTGAATTCAATACAAGATTTCAGAAGGCCATGCATAAACTATTCCAAGTTTTAAGGCTTGATGATAAGGTTTGTCTTGCCACTTAATTGAATGCTTTTCATTCAAAAATGGGTTACCTCCTTAGAGAAAACAATCCTATAACTTAGAGATGCATATAAGACATCAGTGAATATTGAGAAAAATAGGAGAGTGTCAGGGAAGTTGGGTAGAAGAGAAGATTGAAGCCTGCTAGAAAAGAACCAGATAGGCCTTATGATGCTAAGCCTAAAGATGAAATAAATATAAAATATATTTTAAGTGCCATTAAGGATTTAAAGCCCGCAGATAACAAGAATGTTAGGATTCCAAGTAATGATACCAGACCTACTACCAATAATTTCAATAGGCCACCAAGGATGCAAAATTACCCATATACTACCCAATGGAAAGATGGGAAGCTTGTATTCCCACAAAGGAATGACAAGCCTAATTGTAATACTCTAGATCATTTGCAAAGAAAGTATGTCAATACGAGATGATGTTGCATGGTGCACTTCTTGCCAATCCCCACATAGCCTGGATTATTGTGCAATTGCTCTGAACATATCTGCAAATGATTCACAACAAGAAAGAGAAGAAGAAGATGAACTATATGATGATAGTGGTGGTGCAATGACCACTTCACTTTTGAGGAGTGAAGAAGAATCCGATGAGGAAGGTGCAGGTAAATATTTTTCTTCATCTGATGAGGAAGAGGAAAGGGTTGATGACATGAGATGCAATGCTACAAGGGGAAATTAGCCTTTGCAGTAAGAAGGCCTTCAGATGAGGAAATTGAACAAATTATTGCAGACATGGTTGCTCAAGTAAGGAGTAACTACAATTTGAGAGGCAGAACAGTGGGAAATGCTGATGGAAGACCCTCTAGTATTTTTGTCAGACAGGCAAGAGTAAATACTGAGCAAGTACTAGGAAAAGAAAAGCTTGTTGAAGGTATCAAGAAAATAAATATCAAGAAAGGTGATAAGCCTAATAATCCAGTTTTTGTCTACAAGGTAAAAGTAAAGACACCGGAGGTTAAGTGCTTAGTCTATTCATGAAAGTAACAAAATGATTGAGCCAGGCCTTGCTATACAAGTTGAAAATGGGAATGTTATTACTTTGAAGCAAGGAATTTCTGATTTAAAGTATACTCCAGTTGATATGGGGCAGTTATTGTCACAAATCACAGTCAAGGTTCCACTCTTAGAGATGATAAGGATTGAGGAACACAAGGAAAAGAACTTAACATGGGTGAGACACATCTCTTCCATAAGAATGCATGAGCGAGAAGAAGTCAAGTAGATAGGAAAATCAAAGGATAAAGCTGATAACAAAGTGAAAGAATCAGAGGTGATTGTTTCAAAGATCGCTAAGGTTTTCTTAACTACTAATCACATGAGCACACCTTTAGGAGTTGTAGATATTTTTTTCCTAACTGTAGTTATAAATGGTAAAAGGCTAAATAATTGTATGATAGATTCTAGGGCATCAAATACTGTCATGTTGACAGAAATCATGAAGTCATTAGGACTGCAAGTTGATTCTCCTCATCTGAGATATCAAGAAATGGACTCTAGAGAAGTACCTGTCATAGGTACCATTAAGTCTCTCCCTTATAGACTTTCTCCATGCCCTGAAAAGATGCTAACTATGAGTGTCCTAGTGGTGGACATCCCTCCTTAGTATGGAATGCTTTTTTTCAAGGAAGTGGAGTTCCTAAATGGGAGGGAGTATTCAGTGTGACCTTTCATTTGATACCTTTGATATCACTGGTCAAAGTGTCAAGGTATCTAGAGAAACAAGGACTCCTCACATGATTGAGGAAATTAGTGAAAATAATATGAACCGATTTTTGGATATTGACATTGCATCTTTCCAAGTCCAAGATGGGAAGGATGGGGTAGAAAATCAACATGTGTTGTTGACTGAAGAGAAAGATAATATAATAGATAATAATGGCTTATGGACAATGTACTTTGATGGTGCAATCTCAAAGGAGGGGGTAGGTGGTGGAGTTCTGTTGATAGTTCCTAGTGCTAAGACCTACAACTTTGCATTCTGCTTGTTATTCACATGTAATAATAATATTGCAGAGTATGAGGCCTTGTTGATTGGGATAAGATTGGCTTCAAGACACAACATAAAGAACCTTAGGGTTATTGGAGACTCTGAATTAGTGATCGCATAATTAAGGTCTAAATATGCTTCAAAGAATCAGAGACTAAGGCAGTATAGGAATGCTGTATGGGATGAACTAGAAAATTTTAATGCTTTTGGTATTGACTGGATGGATAGGAATCAAAACAAGATGGCTGACTTATTGGCCAACATTTCTCTATGGCCAGGAGATGTTACCTTCACAGGAATTTCTAAGATCAAATTTCAATCCAGGCCTTCTAACCCAGACAATATTGAAAGTTGGAAAGTTTTTGAAGATGATTTATATATTTTGAGATTTTTGCAATGTGAATCAGACTTAGAAAATAAAGAGATGGATTTGAGTTGGTTTGTAGAGATCATGGATGGTAAGGATACGGTTTTTGGAAAAAAGGTCCTACAACTAAATTCAAATAGAGTTCGTAAAGGATTGGTTGTGCTTGAGAAAACCTTTTATAATAAGGACAAGTCCTATTTTGCAAGGACTATAAAAAAGCTAGAGAATTTGGAGGAAGTAAATTTAGGGATAGATGAAGCTCCTAAGAAGGTATACATTGGTAAGAAAATGTCCTCTAAAATCAGATAGTTTTTGGTTAATCTTCTTAACAAGTATAAACATGTCTTGGCATGGTCTTATGATGACTTAAAGGCATACATAGAGGACCTTTTCCAACATGAGATTCCTTTAAAAGAAGGCACAAATCCTTTAAGACAAAAATTGAGACCTATAAATCCCATCCTAGCTCCCAAGATGCAAGAAGAATTGAAGAAGATGAGGGATGATAGAATTATAAAACCAATAAGAAAATCAACATGGGTATCAAATTCGGTGCCAGTCAGAAAGAAAAATGGTGATATTAGACTTTGTGTAGACTTCAGGATCTTGAACATAAATTCACTAAAGGATAACTATGGGTTGCCTAATATGGAAGCTATGCTACAAAGATTCACTGGATCAAAGTTGATGTCCATGTTGGATTGATTTACATGATACAATCAGGTCATGGTCAAGGAGTTAGAGCAGTTAAAGACTGCATTCACCACACCATGGGGTACTTATGTGTATGTCAAAATGCCCTTTAGATTGACAAATGTTGGAGAAACATTTCAAAGAGCGATGGATCTAGCATTTGTAGATTTCATAAATATTTTTCTATTAGTATACCAAGATGACCTTACAACATATTCAACAAAAGAGGAACAACATTGTGGTCATCTTGAGAAACTCTTTGTGAGAACATTGGAATATGGGGTTTCTTTTAGCCAAAATAAATGTGCTTTTGGGGTGACATAGGGAAAGATTTTAGGGAATATTGTGTCTTGAGATGGAGTGAGGATTGATCTTGAAAGGATGGATGCTATTGACAAGATCCCTCAACCCAAGAATGTCAAGGGCATTCAATCTTTCTTTGGTTAGGTTAATTTCTTGAGAAGATTTATTACTAACTTTGTTGAAACTAGTATTCCAATCTCAAGGATGATGAAGAAAGGGGCCAAGGTAGAGTGGAATCAAGAGGCATGCAAGGATTTTTCAAGTATCAAATAAGCTATTAAGGATGCTCCAGTCCTTAGAACACCAGATTATGGTAATCCTTTGCAAATATTCTCCTTTGCTTCATATAATACCATTGCTGCAATGTTACTACAAAAGAATGCAGAGGGCTTTGAATAGCCCATTTCCTTTTTCAGTAAGTCCTTACAAGAAGAAGAATTAAAGTATGACATTATGGGAAAACAATCTTATGCATTAGTTAAAGCTGTCAAGACTTTTAGATGTTATTTAGTAGGAGCATTTGTGATTTCTTATGTACCTAGTGCTGTCGTGAAAGACATTTTAGTCCAACAAGAGGTGTCAGGAAGGAGATGTAGATGGATAAACAAAATTAAAGAGTTTAACATTGATATACATATTACAAAAATGGTTAGGGGTAAGGGACTTACAAAGCTCATGGCTCAAAGAAATTTGGATGCCAATCACATAAACATATTGGAGGAAGACCAAAGGCCCTACATTTGTGATATGGGCTATTGTGAGTGGTATAAGGACATTGTTGGATATTTACAGAAGATGGTGTTACCCCCTGACATGGATAAAAACAAGAAAAGAACAGTCAAATTGTAGGCTGTTAAGTATGCAATAATTTAGGGACAGTTATGGTGGAGGAGCAATGATGCAGTATTGCTCAAATGTGTTAACTTTGATAGATCCAAAATCTTGATGGAGAAAATTCATAATAGTGCATGTGGAGGCCATTATATGGCTAAGAATACTTCACACAATATTCCTAGATCTGGCTTTTGGTGGCCAAATATCTATTGGAGATTTGCTACTGTGCAAATACTTAATTGTATGTTTTTCATTGATGACAACATATAGTATACAGTGGTGTCCTCTATGCAAGTATTAGTATAGATGTTTTGGAGCCTTGCATGTTTATTTCCATGGTAGAGACATGTTCTAGTTGCTATGTGCATTCATGCAGATTTAGATATGTAGTGTCAGTTGCATTATGTTAATCTAATTTGGCAGTTACAGTTTCTGGAGACTATCTGTTAAGAGCCGACGTATTTACATTGTTTCTTGATTTGCGCCTATCTTTGGGATATGCTTGGTTGTATTCTTATTTAGTTATGATTTAATGATGATTATCCAAAGGTGCCAAATGTGTTTTAACAGAAGCGTTATGTTTGAGTTAATTTGGCAGAGCCGACTATGTGAAGCGACGTGTCCACTCATCTTGAGTTGCATGGTCATAATTTTGATTGCGTGCTTATTTAAGCCAATAAGGAAGTTGATGAAGTGTTTCCAAAATCCCTTACGACCTTATCCTTGGTGAAGATACATATAGTAGTTCAAATGTGATCCCTAAGTGTGAAAATGGAGTGAAAAAGACAAGACAAAGCAGAGCAGAAAGTTAGACAGTAAAAGTTGAAGATCTATGTGAAGAAGCAGAAGAAAATTACAATTCATTGGAACTAATCAAGATAGAAGGTCTACTCAAATAGTTCATTTATTAGATATAGTGTATATCTATTTTACTAAAGGTTGCAGCCTTCATCATTTTAGAAGTGACTTTTTTGGAAAGTGAGTCCTCACCCCTAATAGGGTTATTTGTAAAAGACTCCTAACAGGGTTTGACCCTTAACCAGGTCTCTATACTTATTGCATTGTAAAGACCAACTCGTAACAGGGTTGTAAGATCTTCTAACAGGGATTATTATACTCAAGTATAGTTCATTGTGGGTACTAATTCCCATCAGGGTTTTTACCTATTTGGTTTCCCCGTAATCAAAATTCTTGTGTTCTATCTTGTGTTATCTGAATGTGTTAATGCTTACTGTTATTTTGTAATTAACTGAAGAAAATAATTAAACTAGCTGATAACTGGTTCTCCCCCCCCCTTATTTATCCCTTGGGACTATTCCAACAATTGGTATTAGAGCCAAGTGCCTTGGAGAGAAAGCCTAACAGCGTAAGGTAGATTAGATGGAATACTTTAGGAAAGAGAGTTAAGTTTGATGTAGAGAATTATCTTGATTGGAAGAACAAAATGATAACACATCTACAGTGTGTTGGTTTTGAATTCTATGAGGTTTCTACTCAAGAAATTGATGTTCCTACTTTAAAAGATCTTGCAGAAGAAGACTATACTATTAAACAAAAGGAAGTATTCACTCAAAATGCTATTGCAAAAGAAGCCCTAATCAACGCCCTATCTGAGAGTGAATTCTCTGAGATAGAAAAGGCAGATACAACTTATTCTATATGGAAATACTTGGAAGATATGTTTGAAGGAGACATCCTAGCTAAGAATGCGCATAGAAAGACATGGCAAAAAAGAGACAATAACATAGAAATGCTACCTGAAGAAAACATCAGAACTTACAATCAAAGGATTAATGAAGCAGTATCAGGAATCAGGAACAATGGTGGATAAATTTTGGAAGAAGACATAATGGACAAAATGATGACCACACTAACTGTAGATTATGAAAGAAAGATAAACATCTTGGATGAAACCATGCAATTCTCAAAGGACTTCAAGAGAGAGATCTTGATCAGCAAAATCTCTGCATTTGAGATATCAAGATTGAAGACTTAACCTAAGAGTGAAACAACCTTTAAAGCCTCAGTTCATGGTAAGAAATTATTGAGAAACTCTAGTAATAATGAGAAAGAAGAAGTGGATACAGAACTAGAAGAAATCATTTCTATGATTTCCAAGAAAGAAAGAAAAGGTAAAGGAAAATATGAAGGATAGCTACCATTCAAATGTTTTTCATGCAACAAAGTTGGCCATTTTGCATCCAAGTGTCCTACAAGAGTCAAGAAGTTCATATCTGATTACAAGCCCAAATATACTAAGGAATGCTATCGTGCTGAAGATGGTGTAACTGCTGATGACTCAGGAGAAGATGAAATTTGATTTGTTTCCATTAAAGACATTGAGAAAATGCTTGAAGAAATGGACAATGAAGATGAAAAGAAAGCATAAGAGTTAGAATTAGTTTCAAAAGAGGACATTAGAACTAACTGGATCATAGACAGTGGATGTTCACACCACATGATAGGAGACAAAGAATTTTTTTTTCATTTGATCAAGTACAAAGGTGGCATGGTTAGATTTGGAGATAACACTCCCAAACCTATCATAGGCAGAGGATCTATCACCTTAGATGGAAAGAAAAAGATAGATGATGTTCTTTATGTTGATGGTTTACATCATAACCTACTAAGTGTTGGACAATTATTTGACAAAGAATATTAGTTGTAATTGAAAAACAACTAGTGCATCGTTAACAAAAAATTAGGAGAAATGATTGCATCAGGCTCAAAGACAAAAGGTAATATCTTTTAGCTCAATTCAAAAGTAAGTTGTTTTTTTGCAAAAGTAGATGACAGTTGGCTATGGCACAAGAGACATTGTCATATCAATTTTGACAATATAGTAAAGATAAGAAATACAAAGGAAGTAAGAGACCTTCCTAGTATTGCAAGACTAGTTAATACTATGTGCAGGGAATGTGTGATGAGAAAGCATGTGAGGACTTCATTTTGAAGCAAAAAAAATTCAGCAGAAAACAAATTGGATCTAGTGCATACAGACTTATGTGGTCCCACTCAAACTAGATCATACTATGGAGAGAGGTATTTCATTTTGTTTGTTGATGATTTTTAAAGGATGATGTGGGTTGCATTCTTGAAGGACAAATCTAAAGCCTTTGAGAAATTCAAAGTATTCAAGGCCAAATTTGAAAATGAGTCCAGATTGAAGATAAAATGTCTGAGATCAGATAGAGGAGGAGAATTCACCTCTGACCAGTTTTATGATTATCATGAAAACCATGGACTCAAAAGATAGTTAAGTGTACCTAGAACCCCTCAGTAGAATAGGATTATAGAAAGAAGGAATATGATAATACTTGACATAGTGTGCACTATCATGATTGATGGAAAGGTTTCCCATACCTATTGGAGAGATGTGGTCAATACAACAGTCTATATTATCAATAGAATTCAATTAAGGCTAGGTGCAGAAAAGACACCTTATGAACTTTGGTTTGGTAATGTACCTACTATAAAATACTTTAGAATCTTTGGAAGAAAGTGCTACATCAAGAGAGATGATAGCATTGGCAAGTTTGATGCTAGAAGCGATGAAGGTATTTTTCTTGGTTACTCTACTAAAAGAAAAGCCTATAGATGTTTTAATCTAAGATTGAAGAAGATCATTGAAAGTACTCATGTGAAGATTGATGAGAAGTTTATGATTCAAGAAAGATACTATGAATTTTCTCCCATGATTGAAGATGAGCCCAGACCCACCAATAAGGACACATTTATTGAAGAAATGTTTGACTGTATTGATGTTTCATGCAACAATCCCAGACCAAGTGAAGAAATCACAGATTACAGATGAGAGTGTCACTCCTAAAAACTCAAAATACACATCCAAATACCACTCTAAGGAAGACATCATTAGAGATAAGAACACTAAAGTCTAGACAATATCTAGAACAAAATTTTCAACCGTTGATGAAGAGGTATGCTTACTTTCATAGATTGAACCCTTAAGTGTTGAAGATGCGTGCAATGATTCAGATTGGCAAAGTTCTATGCAAGAAGAATTAGATTAGATAATCAATAATGATACATGGGAACTGGTCCCTAGACCTCATGACAAAAATCTGATTGGAACAAAGTGGATATTAAGGAATAAGATGAATGAAGAAGGTATAGTGGTAAGAAACAAAGCAAGATAGGTATGTAAAGGATATGCGCAAAGAGAAGGAATTGTTAGAAACACTGAGAGGGGGGGGTGAATCAGTGTTTGTCTATTTATTATATTTCAAAAATTTAAACATAAATAAAATACACATCCAATGAAGCTTAACACAAGAACACATAACACATGATATGATTACGGGGAAACCTTGATCAGAGGAAAACCCCGGTGGGAAGTAGTACCCACAAATATTGTACTAGTATAATGAACCTGTTAAATTTCCTTTGCCCTGTTAGAAGAAGTCTTTACAATGAAAGTACAATGACCCTATTAGGAGCCTTTACAAAACCCTGTTAAAGGTATATGTCTCACTGCTAGAGCTCACTGCTCAATAAGATGAAGGCTACAACCTTCTGATAGTTGATATACACTATATCAAAAGTGAACTGCTATGATGATACTGTTGTCTGATCAGTTCTATGTATGTGATGATTCTCTTACTCTCTTAAAGATCTTTATCTCATACTGACTTCTCTATACTATTCTTCTATATCTCTCTTATGCATATTCTTCCACACTTCTAATATAATTTATCATTACATATATATATGTTCATGACTGAATAGATGCGACCCAAAACAAGACATAGTTGGCCCAAAAACATAATACACAATGGTTCCAAAAAAATTGGCTTAAGCATGTTTACTACAATAATCAAGACATGATTACAAATATACTATCATAGGCGATTGGCCTTTACACAACAAAATATTATACGCTGATCCAAAATATAAGTCGGCTCCATGCTCTGTCTTCTGAACTATAGTAGTACTATTCTTGATGTAACTTATCCGTACTGTCATTCTGTACCATGTGTGTTTGGACTTAGTATGTACACATAACATAGAAAATATATGTGAATGCGCATACCCTGATTTGATCACTTGCACATGCGTTGGTGTGCTGATCACTGCATAACTTTGTCTGCCCTATTTCCTATACTTAGTCATTTTTGTCTTCCAAGTTTACTTAACAGAAACTTTATATGAATTTGTTTCCATAATGACAACAAAAAATAAGTCATGTATTCTCTAGGAGTCAACTTGCCAACAATCTCCCCCTTTTTCATTAATGGCAACAAAGGAATGTGACCGAGTTACTCAAAATTGACTTAACACAAAAAGAACTGTATATCATTATATATTTTTAACATATACATACACTACTCCCCATATATACACTAATTATTTATATACATTACCCCCCCTTTGACATTAATGACAAAGGTGTCCAAAAACTTGTAAGTCTCTAGATACTTACTCCATGTATACATCTGGATATACAATCTAAAGAGACTTGATCTCTTTCTACCAAAATGCCTTCATTGCATCAATTGTCTGGAGATGGGTGCATAGAGCATATGTGAGCTTCTAAATTTTTATCAGATCCATGCAGGGACCTTGATCATATGTGACAATAGTGGCATCAATATTTTTTATGTTCTCATCTAGAACTGCTAAGGAGGGTGCTAGTGCATTTCTCAGTTGAGTCTGCCTGATCCTTTTCCTATTGATCTCATACTTTGCCTTTTCAATATTGGCCAACTAACCTTGATAGATGTTGTTGCAGATGTTCATCTCTTGTGTGGATGTTTCAACTGAATTTCTAACACTTTCAACCAAGACATCTGCCTCTTCTATCTTTTTGATATGTTCATAGGTGAATTTCACTTTGTACATGCAGTTTTCTATTACATTTCTGCGTTTAGCTGCCAACTCTTTCAACATAGACTGACCAATCTTTAATGAGTTTAAATCTAAGGTAAAATTCTTTACCAGTTCATTTAATCTTTCCTTTTTATACTCATCTTCTACAATTCTAGTAGCTGAG
>MU228013.1:1608795-1627992 GCA_018584345.1 Thuja plicata
TTTCTTATCTGCAGGCACTAGATCATTCAGAATGTTCATTGATTCCAAAAAGAGATGGTTTCTCATAAATTGTTTCTCATTGGCTTTTTCCATAGCTAGGACGCTGATCTTGATCAAGTCTTCTTCTCCCCATGCATCCAGACTTGCAGAGTCAGGAGTTAAGCTTGACAAAAATGAAGTAGATGGTTGAATGGATGGTGTGAATATAGTATTTTGACTAGTATCCATGCATTCACTTTTTACTGGGATCTCCATGACTGGTGTTTCATTATTTTGATTATCTTCCTCTTTATTCAAGTCTGTTGGATCTCTAGAGGGAACTTCATCTTGTTGTAAAGATGTGTCATCAGTGCACACCTCCTCACTGCTTACAAATGCTTTTTCAACTTTGTCCATTTCATTGTCAGAGGCGGTCATGGATATTTTGATATCATCAATCACTATAGTATCTCCTGAACCTTTTGCTGTATCAGAGGCTATTGAAACTGAAGGCACTGAAACCTGTGGACCTATCTTAGGTGCATTCTGAATCATTGGTTCTATAACCTATTTGGGAGAAACTGGAGTTACCTTTGCTGTAGGCGTTGTTGATGGATACATGTTTCTATCCATAAACACGTGCAAAATATTTTTTAGTCTCTTTCCCAACTAACTCATACTCTTTGTTCATAATATGAAGAGTCCTTATCTTGGTTCTGAGATGAGGCTTTACCAAATCTAATAGAATTGCCTTCTCATCATGTGCACAAACAGGGAGAAGATTATCCAATGTTTCTCCTCTAATCCTCATATCTTCCTCAATTGCATGTCTTTTCATTATCTCTAGAATGTTACATAATTTATCTGGTATCACTGTTTTAAGTTCTAGAACTGAATTTTTAAACTTAATCATGTGAGAGATGATCATAGAATGTATATCAGATTTATCTATCTCCTGATACTTTTCATAAACCTTTGTAATTGTATCTAGTCTTCCTTCATTAAAAATCTTGTTCCTTAAGTAACTAAGACTAGGTCTAAATCCTACCTTAGGAGGATCTTGAGTATTTCTTACTATGCTCCGAGTTGTTCTTGAGGATGGGTGACTAGTGGGTGCTTCCTTCCTTCCTCTAGACTTCTTTCTTTGTACAGAAAGTGGAGAGGATTCCAAATCAATGGTGGTAGAGGGCACATAAGTGCTCTCTTATGTCTTCTTCTTCTTCTTCTTCTTCTTCTTCTTCTTATTCTTCTGGATGTCATGAAACTTCTCTATTTTGACTTGTGGAGAAGTTTTCTCAAGTTCTTTTGCAATCTTGGATTCGTTTGCTTTATCTAGGTCTTTTTGTGTGACCCCATGAACTTTTAGGATGCTAGATGTAATTCTAGATGCCTTCCTTTTGTTATCAGCACTATATACGAGAATCAACTTAATTTGTATTCTCTTTGTAAGTGCCCCACCTGGGCTCATTAGGATCTTTGGGCGTAGACAAAATAACTTGTGCATATCCTTCCAACACATGTTCCTCAACTTCATAACCAAGTGGGTGAATCCATTTGGTTCTAGGCTCAACTGCCTCCATGAAAGTGCAGTCAGTTCCTACCATGAAGCATATGGTCTCCTTATACTTCTCAACAATTTTATCAAATAATCTAAACCTCTTCTACATTTTGATCTTGAATTTATTGATGTCCATGTCCATAGAATCCTTAACACTGCTCCCTGATGTGGCTTTTAGTGAAATCTGAGACATAGTGGGTTTGCTTCTATCTAGGTAAAGATTTGCAACCTTACTAACAATGTGGAAGTACAGGTAGATGATCAAAGAGCCAAACCTAAATATCTTGCTCTTGTCATGCTTAATAGCCTTGATATTCTCAATCAGTTGTGCATGCAATAGTTCACAAATATTGTACTGATTGTTATCTCTCACCATCCTTATTTCTGCCAGAACTGTTGCTACAGACACACTATTTAGTTTGATTGCCTGATGAAACTTGTAACTAAGTATCATAGTGAGGATCTTGATGTCATTTTCCTTAATAGGATCAACTGTCATCCCGCACCTATCACTCCTGGATAAGCATGCTTTCTCAACCTGTTTCTTAACATCCTTACCAGTTGGAAGAACTGGTCCAGTCTTAGGAATTCTAGTCATGTCATGGATTAGGTCTACAGTAATGCAGACGGGAACTTCACCAATCCAATAGAGGTCATCATGTATCCTACTCAACAAGATTTTAACCCATTTTGGCTCGTATAATTGATGAGCATTAGAATACTCAAAGATAGGGTTATCAATGAGATGCACATATTCACCCTTGAATGAATAGTCTGGTTTCATCATTGAACCCATAAGAGTAGCTATGTTGTTGTCTCCAACTGTTTCCTTCTTGCAATAGATGTACACACGAATTTCTTCCACATGCATGAATCCTAGCGGAGTCTTAGAGAATGCTCCTTCAACATCATCTAATATAGAATTGAATGGATGCTTCTTAAACACAAATCTCTTCCTTTTAGCAATGTCAAATACAACTAGGGTTTCCATACTTACTTACAACTTGATTAAGTAGGGTTTCATGATAAATTGAAATGATGTGATTGCTACGGTTCTGTTCCAACTTCTATCCATTCACTTAACCACCAAATATGTTATCCTTTAGTGCTTTGATGCTCAGTGCTACTGTGCTCTCCAAATTATGTGATCTCAAATGCAAATGTGAAGATGATCGAATATTTACTGATTTTTATAAAGGTTACTGTATTTAATGCTTTCTACCATACGTAGTTTTCATAGAGAGTTCCAAACTTTGTTCAAAATGCATTATAGATAATGCATGCATGCATATTGCTAAAAATTATGATCATAAACATAAATCCAAAGGTGCATACACGAAGGTGAGTATACCAGTCGAGCAGGGGTTTAGAGCTAGAATAGCTCCCTCTAAGACCAAGAAGGTCAACTATCCAGAAGTAGAGGGTGATTCCACTATGGATGCATCCACTACCTTGATCTCATCACTAACCTTCTTTACTTCAACCCATATTTTATCTGAATCTTCTTTTTCTTGTACAAACTTGACGTCTCCTGATTCTTCAAATAGTGAATTTTTAGGATTATCTTGTTTTTGAGTTCTGGATCTACAAAACCTTGAGATGTGTCCAGCCTTTACACATGAGTGAAAAATGATAGGAGGTATGATGTTATTATTTATCATGCTACACTGCTTGGCTGTGTGTCCATTGTAATTGCATATCTAACATGTAATATTCTACAATTTTCTTGGAGGTTGATTTCTCTGATTTTGTTGATTCATATTTCTTTGGTTCTATTGTGACTCATTTCTTTGATTTGTTCGGAAATGTATAGCCCTGTGGCTAAAATTGTTATAGGAGTAAAAATAACCATTGAAAGGTCTTACCTCTTTACAATCTCTTTCCAAGTGACCATGTTTGTTACAGGCATAGCAAGCATGGTTGACTACCTTGTGCCCTGCTTTAGTCTATTCATGATTCTCAGTTTTCTTTTCTTTTGTAGATTCTGTTTGACATTTCTTTCTTTCTTGTAATGAATTGATCTCAATTTTTGCTATACTATATCCCATACTAGTGGTGTCACCTTTTAGCTTTTCTTCATAAAGCTATGATTGAATTAAATCAGAACTTGTGTGAAGTTTATCAATCTTGTCTTTTGCTCCTGATAATTCAGATTCATTCTTATTCTTGATATTTTCCAATTCCAATATTTTCATATTGGCTTGCATGAGTTCTTCATCCAATTGTTTATTTTCTTTTTTCTTCTCTTCACTAGCTATTAGGCTATCAGTTAACTGATCATTCAATTCTTCTATCTTATCCTTTAAAGATAAGTTTTCTTCAATCAGTTTCTTGACCCTTTTCCCCAAATCATTTGTAGAACAATCTTTCAAATATTTTCTTAGCTTTTTGATAAGCATTTGTGAGCCATCAAATTTTAGTTTAAGTTCCTCATTTTCTTTCTCAGATCTGTCTAGATCTTCAAGGGCCGCTTCAAGATTATTTTTCAGATGTTTAGCTTATGCTGAATCCATGATCTCCTTAAGTGGTTAAAATTTTCTCTCAGAGGACCTAAGCTCTGATACCAATTGTTAGAAACACTGAGAGGGGGGGGGGTGAATCAGTGTTTTTCTAATACTCATGAATTATGGTTCAATGAGTTTGACTCAAAAACTACACAGTTGAATCCTGATAGCAATATCACAGTGTTTGTCTATTTATTATATTTCAGCAATTTAAGCATAAATCAAATATACATCCAATGAAGCTTAACACAAGAACAGATAACACATGATATGATTATGGGGAAACCTTGATCAAAGGAAAACCCCAGTGGGAATTAGTACCCACAAATATTGTACTAGTATAATGAACCTGTTAAAGTTTTGTTGCCCTATTAGAAGCAGTCTTTACAATGCAAGTATAATGACCCTATTAGGAGTCTTTACAAAACCCTATTAAAGGTATATGGCTCACTTCCAAAGCTCACAGCTCAATAAGATGAAGGCTACAACCTTCTGATAGTTTATATACACTATATCAAAAGTGAACTGCTGTGATGACACTGTTGTCTGATTAGTTTTGTGTATGCGTTGATGCTCTTACTCTCTTAAAGAGATTTATCTCATACTGACTTCTCTATATAGTTCTTCTATATCTCTCTTATGCATATTCTTCCACACTTCTAATATAACTTATCATTATATATATATATCTATATATATATATATATATGTTCATGCCTAAATAGATGCGACCCAAGGCAAGACCATAGTCAGCCCAAAAACATAATACACAACACTTCCAAACAAATTGGATTAAGCATGTTTATTACAATAATCAAGACATGATTACAAACATACTATCATAGGTGCTTGGCCTTTACACAACAAAATATTATACGCTGATCAAAAACATAAGTCAGCTCCATGCTCTGTCTTCTGAACTGCAGTAGTACTGTTCTTGTTGTAACTTATCCATACTATCATTATGTACCATGCATGTCTGGACTTAGTATGTACATGTAGCATAGAAAATATATGTGAACGTGCATACCCTGATTCGATCGCTCACACGTGCACTGGTGTGTTGATCATTGCATAACTCTGTCTGCCCTATTTTCTATACTTAGTCATTTTTGTCTTCCAAGTTTACTTGATAGACACTTTATACTACTTTGTTGCCATAATGACAACACAAAATAAGTCATGTATTCTCTGGGAGTCAAATTTCCAACATGAATAGACTACACTGATACATTTGCCTCTATGAGGAGACTGGAAGTTCTCAAGTTGTTTTTGGCCTATGCAACATTCAAGAACATTAAAGTATATCAGATGGATGTCAAGTCAGCTTTTCTGAATGGTGACTTGAAGGAAGAAGTCTACATAGAATAGCCTGAAGGATTTAATTTATCAGACAAACCATACATGGTATGTAGACTAAAGAAAGCACTCTATGGACTTGAACAGGCCCCAAGAGCATGGTATGAGAGACTTGATGGTTACTTAACAAAGATAGGATTCAGAAAAGGAGAAACAAACTATAACTTATTCATAAGAGAGACAGATGAGGGATTACTACTTGTTGCTATTTTTGTAGATGACATTATCTTTGGATGTAATGACAAGCTCAGTGTAGAATTCGCCAAAGAGATGCAAAGTGAGTTTGAAATGAGCATGATTGGACCTATCAAATATTTTGTGCGATTGAACGTAAAACAAATAGACAAAGGCATATTCATAAATCAGTCTAAGTATGTGAAGGATGTTAGGAATAAGGTGTCTCAACCTTGTATATTTCCTTACATTTGATATTAATTTTTTTATAATTAATTGTTTGCAAATAATGTATTTAAGTTTGATATTTGTTATGTCATTTAGTTGAGTGGACATGTTTTATTTTCACTCCACTTGGAAGATGACAAGGATGATCAAATTTGGTCTAGGTGGATCTAGGCATCCCTTTTCTGTGGTAGAGATTATTTTCCAAATGTTGGCACTTTGGACAATGTGTAAGGTAATCATGACTGAAACAATTATGACGGATTCCTATGACAGTCATTAATATTTGTAAGAGCTAATTGTGAAAGATTTGATGACGGGTGAAGACATGCAAGACATCTGGCAACTGATCATGTTGAGTACTGTACACTCTTCAAAAATCGTGGGGTTTGGTTTCCTATTTTCTTGGAGAATGGTAAAACCCTAATACGGCTACCTTTGGAAGTTGCCCTAAAAAGGGAAGCACATGATATAAGCATTTTTAGGGTTGCAAATCAGAAGTGAAGTTAGTTTATTGTTGGTATGTTGTTATGCTATCAAATTTGTCTTCAAGTGTTGATTATCTCTTGAAAGAACTTGCATTGCAAGTGTATTGTAAATAGCAATAGTTTTGATTAATACATTGTGCAGGTTTTGGAGTGCTGGGGTTTTTTACCAAAAGGTTTTCCCCAGGGTAAATCATTGTGTCATTTTCATTTTTCTATTTATGCATGTTATTGCAGCAACATCTAAGTTAATTGTATTAACATTCTGTAATTGATAAGGGTTAAATCTAAATTTGCACAATTCTCTCCTTAGGAGTTTAGCATAGGAACTATTTTCTGCACACTTGTTTCCTTTCAGTTGGTATCAGAGCCTGACCAGTTTTGGTTCTTCATATAGTAGAATGGAGGTGGAAAAGTTCAGTGGCACAAAATTTGAGTTTTGGAAACTCAAGATGGAAGACATGCTCATAGACTATGATGTATGGGAGGCGCTTGAAAATGATATCAAACCAGTAAACATGCCTCAAGCAGATTGGGATCTCAAGGATCGGAAAGCTAAGGGTATCATTAGACTCTATCTAGCAGATTTTGTTCTCCTAAATGTTCTCAAGGAGAAGACTACAAACAAATTGTGAACATGGCTTGGGTCTGTGTATCAGCCCAAGTCATTGGTGAACAAATTGTTCCTAAGATAGAAGTTTTATTCTCTAAGAATGGAGGAAGGAGGATCCGTTGTAGATCACCTGAACGCATTTAATATGTTGATTTCATAGTTGACATAAATTGGTGTCACGTTGGAGGAGGAGGATCAATGTATGACCCTACTATGTTCCTTTCCCTATTCATGGGACCATCTTGTGATGGGCCTTGGGAGTACTATTATCACTTTCTAAATGGATGATATGGTGTCTTCACTGCTATCTGAGGAGATGCAAAGAAAGACCTCTTATTCAACCAAGGAATCCCTTGCTATTCACAGTAGATCCAAAGACAGAGGAAATAAAAATGACAAGAAGTCTGAAAAGGGTAGATCCAAATCCCATGGGAAATCTAAGACTCATGGAAATTCTAAGGCAACATGTTGGAACTTTGGTAAGCCTAGGCACTTCCGTAAGGACTGCAAAGAGCCAAAGAAGAAGAAGAAAAGCCCAGATTCAGATTCTGAAAAAATCTCAAGAAGATGGCGATGCTTTTTTCGTAACCTTGGCCACCCATGCATATGATGATATGTGGCTGATTGACTCAGGTGCTTATTTTCACATGACCTCTCATCAAAGTTGGTTCTCAAAGTACAAGGAGTTTGATGGTGGAAAGGTGTACCTAGGTGATGATTCTCACCTATAGATAGTTGGACGAGGAAGAGTCACTATCAGATTCCCTGATGGACAAGTTAAGGGGATCAATGGGGTAATGCACATCCCAGGTTTGGCATGAAACCTATTATCTGTAATTATGTTGAATGATGCAGGTGTGCAAGTTGTTTTTTTGAAAGATGGATGTAAGATGATTAGAGGATCTATGGTTCTCGTAAAAGGTACTAAGAGAGGTACCATATTTCACCTAGATGCTTGCACTTCACAGTGCAATAGTTCTTCTATCTCAAGGAAGAGAGCAGCAGTCACTTCATCTCCACCATCTGAACCAGCAGTGAAGAAGTCCGTGGTAATGGGTTTTGATGGTAGTAAAACAAGTGTACCTAAGGGTGCTAACACTTTGGAAGGCAAACTTCCTACAGAAAAGACAATGTTGTGGCATATGAGTTTTGGACACATTGGTGAGAAGGGTCTCAGAACCCTACAAAATAAAAACCTCATTAAGGGGATAAATGATTGTAATCTCAAGTTTGACTTCTGTGAACACTGTGTTTATGGTAAGCAAAATCGTGTTAAGTTTTACTCGAGTTCTCATAAGTCTTCTAGTATTTTTGATCTTATCCATTTGGATGTGTTTGGTCCTGTTAAAGTTCCTTCACTCTCCAAATTTGTATATTTTGTATCTTTTATAGATGATTACAGTAGAAGGACATAGATTTATTTCCTTAAAAGCAAGGCACATGTTTTCTGTCAGTTCAAGGAATTTAAAGCTCTCATAGAGAATCAGACTGGTAAAAGAATTAAGTGTGTGAGAACTGACAATGGTGGTGAGTTTTTTTCGGTAGAGTTTGAATGGTACTATAAATAACAAGGGATTGAGAGGCATAAGACAACTCCTTATACCCACAACAAAATGGAGTTGTAGAAAGAATGAATAGGACACTGATGGAGAAGGCTAGGAGTATGCTTAGTGGAGCTAGCCTTGAACAAAGGTTTTGGGCTAAAGTTGTGGCCACTGCTTGCTATCTCATTAATAGATCTCCTACATCAGCTCTTGTTGGTAAGACACCCATGGAGGTGTGGTCTAGTAAGAAGCCTTCAGTTAGACATCTTCATGTTTTTGGTTGTGAAGCTTATGCACATGTGCCTAAGGAGAGAAGATCTAAGATGGAAAACAAGGCTGTAAAATGTATCTTCATTGGCTATAGTGTTGGGGTGAAAGGATACTAGCTTTGGGATCCTAGCATTGGTAAGGTGTTGTATAGTAGAAATATTATTTTAGAGAGCTAACACCTTCTCCTATTGTGCTACAGCTAGATGAAAATGAAATGAAAGAAGATGTTGTTCAGTTGCCTCCTAACCCTGAGAAGACTAAACAGAGATATCGTGATGGATCTGATGATGAGGAGAGCTCTAGAAGCTCTAAAAATTTAGAAGAAGAGGTAGAAAAAACTCAACCTTAGCCCTTGAGGAGATTCACGAGAGAAAGAAAGCAACCAGAGAGGTTTGGATTTTCTATGTTAGATTCCAGTTGTGCTTATGCCTTGATTACAAACACTGATGAGCCTAGATATTTGAAAGAGGCTATGGGTATAGAAGATGTAGGTTCCTAGATTGAGGCCATGGATTATGAGATGGCTTCATTGGAGAAGAACAAAACTTGGGACCTAGTACCTTTGCCTAAAGGATGGAAACCTGTTGGAAGCAAATGGGTGTTTAAGAAGAAATTTTGTGTAGATAACAGTGTTGAGAGGTACAAGGCCATATTGGTTGCAAAGGGGTATTCACAGGTGGAGGGAATTGATTATGGTGAAATATTCTCTCCTGTTACAAAGCTTACATCCATTAGATTTCTGTTATCTATAGTAGCATCGTATGATTTAGAGGTAGAACAAATGGATGTCAAGACAACTTTCCTTCATGGTGATTTGGAGGAAGAGATCTATATGTCACATCCTGAGCACTATATTAAGAAAGGTAAAGAGTCTTTGGTTTGTAGATTAAATAAATATCTGTATGGTTTGAAACAATCTCTTGGGATGTGATACCTTAAATTTGATGCCTTTGTGTTGTCAATTGGTTTTCTGAGATCGAAATCAGATCATTGTGTTTATTTCAAAGTTGACAATGATCGTCTTCTTATTATTGCATTATATGTTGATGATATGTTGTTGACTGGGAAGGGTATGGGTATGATTTATGATTTGAAGTCTCATTTGTCAGCATAGTTTGAGATGAAAGATCTAGGGGTAGCCAGGTATATTTTGGGTATGGAAATCAACAGAGATAGATCTAACAGAAAACTTTGGTTGAGTCAGAGTAAGTATGTGAAGTCTGTGTTGGATAGGTTTAGCATGGTAGATTGTAGACCATTGTGTGTTCCTATTTCTATGGGAACAAAGTTATCTATGGATGATGGTCCAAAATATCCTAGTGAGGTGGAGGACATGAGCAAAGTTCCTTCTGCGAGTGCAGTTGGCAGCCTTATGTATGTTATGGTCTGTACTAGACCAGACATTGCCCAAGAAGTGGGAGTTCTGAGTCAGTTTATGGCTAAGCTTGGATGGGTACATTGGGATGTAGTTAAGAGAATTTTTAGATATTTGAAGGGTACATCAGAGTATTCCATTGTCTATCATGGCAACTCTTCTGGAGCTTCGAATTTAGTTTGTATTTGTGGGTTTGTGGATTCAAAATAGGCAGGTGACATTGATAGCAAGAGATCCACCAGTGCCTATGTGTTCACTATGTTTGGTGGTGCCATCATCTAGATGAGTAAGTGACAACCTGTGGTTTCTTTGTCCATGATAGAAGCAGAGTACATAGCAGCTACTCATTCTTGTAAGGAAGCGATTTAGCTTAGGATACTATGTTCAGATATTGGTGTTGATGTAGGACATATTACAATTTGTTGTGATAGTTAGAGTGCTATTTTCCTTGCGAAGAATCCAACTTTCCATGCCAGAACGAAGCACATTGATGTGCGGTTTCACTTTGTGAGAGATATGGTAGAGGATGGAAAGGTAAGTTTGGAGAAGGTAGATACAATAAAGAAATTTGCAGATGCATTGACAAAACCTATGGGCACAGAGAAGTTTAGATGGTGTTTGGAGTCTATTGGCTCTCGGCCTATAGCAGTTAAATCCTGTTATTTCCTTTAGCTCTTACAAGGTGTTCGACAAGTGGGAGAATGTTAAGAATAAGGTGTCTTAACCTTGTATATTTCCTTACATTTGATATTATAGGTTTTATAATTAATTGTTTGTAAATAATATATTTAAGTTTGATATATGTTCTATCATTTAGTTGAGTGGACATGTGTTTTCACTCCACTTAGAAGATGACAAGGATGATCAAACTTGGTCTAGGTGGGTCTAGGCATCCCTTTTCTGTGGTAGAGGTTATTTTCCAAATGTTGGCACTTTGGACAATGTGTAAGGTAATCATGACTGAAATGGTTATGATGGATTCCTATGACAGCCATTAGTATTTGTAAGAGCTAATTGTGAAAGATTCAATGATGGGTGAAGACATGCAAGACATGTGGCAACTGATCATGTTGATTATTGTACACTCTTCTGCAACCGTGGGGTTCGGGTTCATATTTTCTCGAAGAATGGTAAAACCCTAATATGACTACCTTTTGGAAGTTGCCCTAAAAAGGGAAGTGCATGATATAAGTGTTTTTAGGGTTGTGAATCAAAAGTGAAGTTAGTGTATTGTTGGTATGTTGTTATGCTGCCAGATTTGTCTTCAAGTCTTGATTATCTCCTGAAAGAACTTGCATTGCAAGTGTATTGTAAACAACAATAAATTTGATTAATACATTGTGTAGGTTTTGGAGTGCTGGGGTTTTTTACCAAAAGGTTTTCCCTAGTGTAAATCATTGTGTCATTTTCATTTTTCTATTAGAATAGTCCCAAAGGATAACTAAGAGGGGGGGGTGAATCAATTATCAATAACTTTAATTATTTTTCTTCTTTAACTTCAGAATACAACAAAGTAAATGCTTAATCTTATAACACAGTACACAACACACAATTTGATTACGGGGAAACCAAATGGTAAAAACCCCAGTGGGAATTAGCACCCATAATGAACTATACTTGTTTATAGTAATCCCTATTAGAAGATATCTCAACCCTGTTAGGAGTTGTAATTTACAATATAATAAGTATAGTGACCTGGTTAAGGGTCAGACCCTGTTAGGAGTCTTTTACAAATAACCATGTTAGGGGTGGTGGACTCACTATCGAAAAGCTCACTGCTTGATGGTGAAGGCTACAACCTTTTGTATAACAGATATGCACTATATCTAATGATGAACTATAGAGTAGACCTTCTCTCTTGATTAGTTTGAGTGTATTACAATCTTTCACTTCTTCTTCACATAGACTCTTGATGAATGAACCAACTCTGATAATCTACTCTATACATCTTTCTTCTCTTTTCATATCATTCATGCTTCGCGTATCACAATTGAATTTCTATAAGTATCTATCTCAAAGTATGAGATCATGGGACTTGTAAGACAACTCTTCATAAAATCTTTGTCGGCTCTACTAAGCACACAAGCATTATTACAACTGTGCAAGTATAAACTGAATAGACGTGACGCTTCACTAAGTCGGCCTCACCAAATTAACTCTAACTTTGCAATCTTCTTGAAACATGTTTGGCACCTTTAGATGAATATCATCAACTCATAACTAAACATGAATATATAGATGCATATCTTGAAGATAGGTGCAACTTAAGAAACATGTTATATATGTCGACCCTAAATAGTTACACTTCTAGAACTGTAACTGCCAATAAGAAAATTACATAACTTTACTGAAACATCATATCTGGGTCTGCGTGTATGAACATATCATAATAAACATATAAAAAACATATATCTAACCATGCAAGTCATCGTGTCATCATTCTGATAAGTACATACAAATTTTCTACTGTGTATTATATATTGTCATCAATGACAAACATACAATCAATCAACTGCTCAGAATCAAATCTCCAATAATCTCTCCCTTTGACATTGATGGCAACATATGATATCAAAAACATCCTCTATTCATGGTGTCCTCTTTCTTTTACAATCTTCTCAATATCCTCATCAAAGATTTCTCTAAACTGCTGCAGTTCATCCGACTATGCTTTTTTTCCATGTATATACTCCCCCAGAGTATATGCTCCTCCTTAGTACATACTCCCCCTTACTATATACTCCCCCTTTAACATCAATGGAAAAGGGCACCATAAACAATTAGGCACAAGTACTACTCCAGAAGTAGAGTAGTAAACCATTCATCAGTCACTTAATGACTGATGTTCTTGTTGCTTCTTCTAAATAGACTCGGGAGAGGAAATTACTCCCAACTTCTCCCTGAGATAATCAAAAGTATCCTTTGATAAAGGCTTTGTGAAAATATTTTCCAACTATTCTTTGGTGTTCACATAGTCCAATTTAACTTCTTTGTCTGCAACCTTTCCTCTTAAGAAATGGTACTTCATCTCTATGTGTTTTGTCTTTGCATGCATCACAGGGTTCTTAGACATGTTGATAGTGCTAGTATTATCATAGTGAATAACAGTAGGATAATCAACCTAAATGCCAAAGTATTTAACCATCTACTTGATCCAAACCATGGTTGAACAATTCAGTGCTACTGCAACATATTCAACTTCTACTGTTGACTGAGAAATATAGTTCTGCTTCTTGCTTATCCAAGAAACCAACCTGTCTCCAAGGAATACTGGTCCTCCTGAAGTGCTCTTCCTGTCATCAATACAACCTTCCCAATCTGCATCTTTGTACACATGAAGTTATACATTCTCTGATTTAGGATACCATAAACCATAGTCTATAGTTTCCTTTAGATATCTAAATATCCTCTTGATTGCCATTAAGTGATTCTTCTTGGGTTCAACTGCAAATCTTCCAACAATGCCAACTGCATTGGATATGTTAGTTCTAGATTGAGTTAAATAAATGAGTTTACCAATCATAGATTTGTACAATGTCTTATCAACTGTTGTGGGATCATCAACTTTTGAAAGCTTGCTTCCTGTTATCATGGGAGTGCATACTGGATTGCAGTTTTCCATCTGGAAGGTTTTCAATATTTCCTTCACATATTTTGACTGATTAATGAATATATCTTTATCTATTATTTTTACATTCAGTCCCAAAAAGTATTTTATAGGACCAATCATACTCATTTTGAATTCATTCTGCATTTCTTTTGCAAATGTTGCACTGAGCTTGTCATTACCTCCAAATATAATGTCATCAAAAAATATGGCAACTAATAGTAATCCATCAGGTGTCTCCTTTGTGAATAGGTTATAAACTATTTCTCCTTTCTTGAATCCAAGCTTGGTAAGATAACCATCAAGTCTCTCATACCAAGCTCTCAGGGCATGTTTAAGACTATAGAGTCTTTTCTTCAATTTGCATACCATGTCTGGTTCATCTAAAAGACTAAATCCTTCAGGCTATTCTATGTAGACTTCTTCATTCAAGTCACAATTTAGAAAAGCTGATTTTACATCCATTTGATAAACTTTAAAGTCTTTGAATGTTGCATATGCCAAAAACAATTTAATGGCTTCCAGTCTTCTCACAGGGGAAAATGTATCAGTGTAGTCTATTCCTTCTCTCTGCACATATCCTTTACATACCAATCTTTCTTTATTTCTTACTACTATACCATCTTCATTCATCTTGTTTCTGAATATCCACTTTGTTCCAATCACATTTTTGTCACCTGTCATATGATGGGAGCATCCACTGTCAATGATCCAATCAGTACTGATGTCGGATTTGGAAATTAAGGCTAACTCTTGTTCTTCCTTCTCATCTTCAATGTCCATTTCCTCAAGCAACCTTTCCATGTCTCTAAGGGCAACAAATCCAATTTCATCTTCTCCTAAATCTTCATCAGTTACACCTTCTTCAACATGATAACATTCCTTCTTATATTTTGGTTTGTAATCAGATCTGAACTTCTTGACTCTTGTGGGACACTTAGATGCAAAGTGACCAATCTTGTTACAAGAAAAAAATTTTAATGGAAGTTGTCCTTCATATTTTCCTTTACCTTTCTTTTCTCTTCTATCAATCATAGTAATGATTTCTTCTAGCTCTTCATCAACTTCTTCTTTCTCATTATGACTGGAGATGTGTAAGGATTTCTTACCATAAACTGAGGCTTTGAAAGTTGTTTCACTTTTAGGTTTAGCCTTCAATATTGATATCTCAAATGCAGAGATTTTGCTGATCAAAGTCTCTCTCTTGAAGTCTTGTGAGAATTGCATGGTTTCCTCTAGAATACTGATCTTGTTTTCATAGTCTAATGTCAAAGTAGTTAGCAACTTGTCCATTATATCTTCTTCTGATATTTCTTCACCATTGTTTCTGATTCCAGAGACTGCTTCATTTATTCTTTGATTGTAGGCTCTAATGTTTTCTTTAGGTAACATCTCAAGACTGTTGTATTTATTTTTCCATGTCTTCCTATGTGCATTCTTTGCTTGAATATCTCCTTCAAACATATCTTCTAAATACTTCCATATGGTATATGCTCTGTTAATTTTCCTGATCTCAGAAAATTCATTGTTAGATAAGGTGTTGATTAGGGCTTATTTAGCAATTGCATTATTTGTAAATATATCCTTTTGTCTATTAATACCATCATCCTTTGCAAGGTCTTTCAGAGATGGAATTACAACTTCTTGTGTGGAAATTTCAAAGATCTCAAAGCCAACACACTGTAGATATGTTATCATTTTTCTTTTCCAATCCAGATAATTTTCTCCATCAAAATTAGGGCTTTCTTTTCTGAAGTAAGACATCTAATCTACCTTAAGTTGTTAGGCTTCTTCTTCAAGGCACTTGGCTCTGATACCAATTGTTAGAATAGTCCCAAAGGATAAATGAGAGGGGGGCTGAATCAGTTATCAATAAATTTAATTATTTCTCTTCTTTAACTTCAAAATACAACAAAGTAAATGCTTAATCAAATAACACAGTACACAACACACAATTTGATTATGGGGAAACCAAATGGTAAAAACCCCGGTGGGAATTAGCACCCACAATGAACTATACTTGTTTATAATAATCCTTGTTAGAAGATATCTCAACCCTGTTAGGAGCTATACTTTATAATGCAATAAGTATAGTGACCTAGTTAAGGATCAGACCCTGTTAGGAGTCTTTTACAAATAACCTTGTTAGGGGTGGTGGACTCACTATCCAAAAGCTCACTGCTTGATGGTGAAGGCTACAACCTTTTGTATAATAGATATGCACTATATATGATGATGAACTATAGATTAGACCTATTGTCTTGATTAGTTCTAGTGTATTACAATCTTTCACTTCTTCTTCACATAGACTCTTGATTAATGAACCAACTCTGATAATCTACTCTGTACATCTTTCTTCTCTTTTCATATCATTCACGCTTAGTGTATCACAATTGACTTGCTATAAGTATCTATCTCAAAGTATGAGATCATGGGACCTGTAAGACAACTATTCATAACATCCTTATTGGCTCTACTAAGCACGCAAGCATTATTACAATCGCGCAAGTATAAATTGAATAGACGCGACACTTCACTAAGTCGGCCTTACCAAATTAACTCTTACTTTGCAATCTTCTTGAAACACGTTTGGCACCTTTAGATGAATATCATCAACTCATAAATAAACATGAATATACACACGCATATCCTTAAGATAGGTGCAACTCAAGAAACACATTATATATGTCGGCCCTAAACAGTTACACTTCTAGAACTGTAACTGCCAATAACAAAATTACATAACATTACTGAAACATCATATCTAGGTTTGCATGTATGAACATATCATAATAAACATGTCAACAACATGTATCTAACCACGCAAGTCGTCATGTCATTGTTCTGATAAGTACATACAGAATTTCTACTGTGTATTATATGTTATCATCAATGACAAACATACAATCAATCACCTGCTCAGAATCAAATCTCCAACATTTTCTATGTATGCATGTTATTGCAGCAACATCTAAGTTAATTGTATTAATATTTTGTAATTGATAAGGGTTAAATCTGAATTTGCACGATCCTCTCCTCAAGAGTTTAGCATAGGGAACTATTTTCTGCACACTTGTTTCCTTTCAAAATGGAAGATTGCAAACCAGTAAGCACCCCCATGATAACATGAAGTAAGCTTTTTAAAGATGATGTTTCCACAGTAGTTGACAAGACACTATACAATTCTATGATTGGAAAACTCATATATCTTACTCAATCTAGACCAGATATTTCTAATGAAGTTGGCATTGTTGGAAGATTTGTAGCTGAACCTAAAAAAAATCACCTAATGGAAATAAAAAGAATATTGAGATACCTAAAGGGGACTATAGACCATGGTTTATGGTATCCTAACTGAGAGAATATACAACTTCATGTGTATATAGATGCAGATTGGGTAGGTTATGTTGATGATAGGAAGAGTACCTCAGGAGGAGCAGTATTTATTTGAGACAGGTTGGTTACTTGGACAAGCAAGAACCAGAATTGTATCTCTCAGTCGACAGCAGAAGCTGAGTATGTTGCAACAGTATTGAATTGTTCAACAATGGTTTGGATCAAATAGATGATCAAAGACTTTGGTATTTAGATTGATTATCCTATTTTTATTCACTATGATTATACTAGCACTATCAATATGTCAAAAAACCCTGTGATGCATGCAAAGAAAAAACACATTGAGAGCAAATATCATTTATTCAGAGAAAAATTTGCAGACAGAGAAGTAAAATTGGATTATGTGAGCACTAAAGAACTGTTAGTAGATATTTTTACAAATCTTCTATCAAAAGATACTTTTGAGTATCTCAAGGAGAAGCTAGGAGTAATTCCCTTTCCTAAGTCTGATTAGAATTTGCAACAAAGAACATCGGTCCTTGGTGATTGATGAATTCATGACTACTCTACTTCTGGAGTAGGACCTGTGTTTATTTATGTATGGCACTCTTTTCAATGGATGTCAAAGGGGGAGTATTAGTAAGGGGGAGCATATACTCTGGGGGATTATATACTCATGAAAATAAAAACACAGTTAGAGGAGCTGCAACAGTGAAGAGCAACCTTTGATGAGGATATTGATAAGATTGTAAAAATAAAGGAATCAATTTTGATTTGATGGTGTTTTCATATCATATGTTTCCTTCAATGTAAAAGGGGGAGATTGTTAGAGATTTGCTTCTATCCAAATAGTTGATTGTATGTTTGTCATTGATGACAACATATAATATATAGTGGTGTCCTATATGCAAGTATCAGTACAGATGTTTTGGAGCTTTGCGTGTTTATTTCCATGGTAGATACATGTTATGGTTGCTATGTGCATTCATGTAGATTCAGATATACAGTGTCAGTTGTGTTATGTTAATCTATTTTGGCAGTTACAGTTTCTGGAGACTATCTATTAAGAGACGACGTATTTACATTATTTCTTAAGTTGTGCCTATCTTCGAGATATGCATGTTTGTATTCATATTTAGTTATGAGTTAATGATGATTATCTAAAGGCACCAAACATATTTTAATAGAAGCATTATGTTTGATTTAATTTGGTAGAGCCGACTATGTGAAGCAACACGTCCACTCATCTTGAGTTGAGCAGTCCTAATTTTGATTGCGTGTTTAATTAAGCCAATAAGGAAGTTGATGAAAATATTTCAACCCTGTTAGGAGTTGTACAATACAATGCAATAAGTATAGTGACCTGGTTAAGGGTCGGACCCTATTAGGAGTCTTTTACAAGTAACCCTATTAGGGGTGGTGGACTCACTGTCCAAAAGCTCACTGCTTGATGGTGAAGGCTACAACCTTCTGAATAATAGATATGCACTATATCTAATGATGAACTATAGAGTAGACCTACTGTCTTGATTATTTCTAGTGTATTACAATCTTTCACTTCTTCTTCACATAGAACCTTGATGAATTAACCAACTCTGATAATCTGCTTTGTACATCTTTCTTCACTTTTCGTATCGTTCACACTTAGTGTATCACATTTGAACTACTGTAAGTATCTTCTCCAAAGTAGAAGGTCATGTCAGCTCTTAGAAACACTTCATCAATATCTTAGTCATCTTAACTAAGCATGCAAACAATATTAAGTCCACGCAAGTCAATGCTGAACAGACGCGACGCTTCACTTAGTCGGCCTCACCAAATTAACCATAACTTTGTAATCATCTTGAAACATGTTTGGCGTCTTTGGATTTGTATCATCAACTCATAACTAAACATCAATATACACACACATATACTGAAGATAGGCACAACTCATGTAACATGTTATATACATTGGCCCTAAACAGTTATACTTACAGAACTGTAACTGTTAATAACAGAATTGCATAACTTTACCAAAACATCATATCTGGGTCTACGTGTATGTGTAATCATCTAAAAATGGTCATCTAGACTATTAGCCCCTTTCTAGAATTATTTGCTAAAATCCTCAATTGCTCATTCTTGATAAAATCCTAGCTTTGTCATTTATTCGATTATTTTTGGGC
>MU228013.1:1629887-1656760 GCA_018584345.1 Thuja plicata
CTGAAGTAAGACATCTTGATCTACCTTAAGTTGTTAGGCTTCTTCTCCAAGGCACTTGGCTCTGATACCAATTGTTAGAATAGTCCCAAAGGATAACTGAGAGGGGGGGTGAATCAGTTATTAGTTATCAGTTACTTCAGTCACTTTTTACTTCTTTAACATTAGTGTACAACAAAGTAAATGCATAATCAGATAACACAGTACTTCAACACACAATTTGATTACGGGGAAACCAAATGGTAAAAACCCCGGTGGGAATTAGCACCCACAATAAACTATACATGTTTCTAGTAATCCCTATTAGAAGATATTTCAACCCTGTTAGGAGTTGTACAATAAAATGCAATAAGTATAGTGACCTAGTTAAGGGTCGGACCCTGTTAGGAGTCTTTTACAAGAAACCCTATTAGGGGTGGTGGACTCACTGTCCAAAAGCTCACTGCTTGATGGTGAAGGCTATAACCTTCTGAATAGTAGATATGCACTATATCTAATGATGAACTATATAGTAGACTTGTTGTCTTGATTAGTTCTAGTGTATTACAATCTGTCACTTCTTCTTCACATAGACCCTTAATGAATGAACCAACTCTGACAATCTACTCTGTACATCTTTCTTCACTTTTTGTATCATTCACACTTAGCGTATCACAATTGAACTACTATAAGTATCTTTTCCAAATTAGAAGGTCATGTCGTCTCTTAGAAACACTTCATCAATATCTTAGTCAGCTTAACTAAGTATGGAAACAATATTAAGTTTGCACAAGTCAATGTTGAATAGACGCGACACTTCACTGAGTCGGCCTTACCAAATTAACCATAACTTTGTAATCATCTTGAAACACATTAGGCATCTTTGGATTTGTATCATCAGCTCATAACTAAACATGAATATACACACGCATATCCTAAAGATAGGTGCAACTCATGTAACATTTTATATACGTCGGCCCTAAACAGATATACTTACAGAACTGTAACTACTAATAACAGAATTGCATAACTTTACTAAAACATCATATCTGGGTCTGCATGTATGAACATAACATAATAAACATGTCAAAAATATGTATCTATCCACGCAAGTCTTCATGTCATCATTCAGATAAGTTCATATAGAATTACTACTATGTATTTTATGTTTTCATCAATGACAAACATACAAACAATCAACTGCTCAGAATCAAATCTCCAACAACATATAGTAGTTCAAATGTGATCGCTAAGTGTGAAAATGGAGTGACAAAGACAAGATAGAGTAGAGAAGAAAGTTAGACAGTAAAAGTTGAAGATTTATGTGAAGAAGCAGAAGAATATTACAATTCATTGAAAGTAATCAAGACAAAAGGTCTACTCAAACAATTCATTTATCAGATATAGTGTATATCTATTTTACTAAAGGTTGCAGCCTTCATCATTTTAGCAGTGAGCTTTTGGGACAGTGAGTCCTCACCCCTAACAGGGTTATTTGTAAAAGACTCCTAATAGGGTTTGACCCTTAACCAGGTCTCTGTACTTATTACATTGTAAACATCAACTCCTAACAGGGTTGTAAGATCCTCTAATATGGATTATTATACTCAAGTACAGTTCATTTTTGGTGCTAATTCCCACCGTGATTTTTACATATTTGGTTTCCCCATAACCAAAATTTTTGTGTTCTATGTTGTGTTATCTGAATGTGTTAATGCTTAATTTTATTCTCTAATTAATTGAAGAAAAGAATTGAACTAGCTGATAACTTATTCACCCCCCCCCCCTCTCTGTTATCCCTTGGGACTATTCCAACACTATCTTCAAGGATGGCCACAATTATGTTAATAAATGTGATGCCTGCCAAAGATTTGCAGGAAAGATCAAGTTTGGGGGTAGTTTTCCCTTGAAACCTATTGTAGTGGAGGAACAATTTTAGAAATGGGGAATGGACTTCATTAGTGAGATTGAAAACAAGTCAAGTGGAGGCCATTCATGGATTCTAGTAGCAACTAACTATTTTACTAAATGGGATGAAGAAATTCCCACTATAAGGGCTACTAGTAAGATTGTTATTGATTTCATGTTACAAAATGTCTTCACTAGATTTGGATGTCCAGAGAGTATTGTGGTGGATAATGCAATGTGTTTCAAATCAGAAGAGATTAGTGCTTTCTTCCAGTAGTATGGGATCCAAATCTCTTACTCATCTCCATATCACTCACAAGGGAATGACAAGGCTGAATCCAGTAATAAAATTTTGATCAAGATACTTAAGAGGATTGTGGACAAAAACAAGAAAGCTTGGGATTCAAAGTTGCAGCTAGCACTGTGGATTTACAGAGTAACAGTCAAGAAAGAAATTGGTTGTGCACCCTTTGACTTGGTATATGGAATTCATGCTAGGTTCCCTCAAAACAATCTATTACACATGTACAAGTTTGTCCAAGAGTATGATGAAGAGATGGATGATGATATGAGAATTAGGATGGATGACTTGATACAACTTGATGAATCAAGGAGGGATGCACATGAAAAGAATGTTCAGTTGCAATTGCAGTATAAGAATCGGTTCGATAAAAGAAGAACTATCAGGACATTTGAAGCTGATGATATGGTCTTGATGTGGAATGTTAGACTCAAGGATAAAGGTAAACATGGAAAACTTGACCCAATTTGGCTTTGACCATATGTTATTAACAAAAAATGGGGTGCAGATTCATACATTATTAAGGACTTTCTTGGAAGTGTTTTGGAATTGCCTGTTCATGCACAATTCTTGAAATTTTATGTCTCTTGAAGTTTCAAAATCCATGAATAGTAGTTTAAGGTAGATCTTTGTAGTTCTAGGTGTAAGTTTTTCCTTCTGTTGTTTCCAGATCTCTGTTTTAGGTTAGGTTTTCCCTTCCATTTTTTTGGGTGGTCTACTTATCCCTAAGATTATGAATCCTTATTATGCTTGCAAGAAACATATATCCCAAGTTAGAGCCACTATTATGACTGTTTATGTAATTAGGGTTTCCATGGTACAAATAAATGATAATGGTAAAAGGCATTAAGATATGGTGCTCAGTTTATACTATATTCCTTGGGTTGCACTATATTTCTCAGTAAGGCCACTCGTTAATGTTTCTCAGTGATGCTTCTATTGTCGCTTGGTATTGCTATTCAGGTTTTCTCATTTCTGTCTTAGTTTCTCTAGTTTTTTGTTGCATGAGTTGATTGTAGAGGAGTGTTATGGTCTTGATATGTCCCCTTTTGGTCACCTTAATAGGGTCAAACCGATCCCTTTGGTCTCTGGTCTTTTCTAGTGTGTTTTTAATTTCAAACGCCTTAGGTCATATATCCCACATTGGTCATGCAACAATGTTACTTAATGTTTTTATATCCCAGCCGTAGTAGTCAAGTGCCGAAAGACAAGAGCCTTTTTGGTTGACAGTTTATGAAGTGCTATAGATTAGTGGCGGACATCTGGTGGATAGATGGATAATTTTTGGGGGCGCATGGTTAGGTAACATGGTCGAGGAGTTGACAGATGGCAGCAAGGTACTAAGGTGAAGGCTAAGTCATCACAGGTCTAGTTGGATCGTGTAGTAGCAAGGGTGTGACATGTGGTAGGTTTGATAGGTGGCAAGTCAGGTTGGTCAGACACACAGTTGAGGTTCCAGTAAGTAGGGTGATGTCATGTGGCATAGTTTTTAGGTTGGTTAGGTGGGACTAAGGATGGATCTAATCAGATGGTGACATGTGGTGATGGATGGAAAAGAGAGTGAAGAAGGCAGATCGAGATCTGACGGTAATGCACTACCGCATGAAGGAAAGTTGCAGGGAATTTAAGCATTATGCGGTAGAAAAATACATGATGCATGTCTAGATTGGTGATAAGGTAAAGAGTGTGGAGCCTACATCAGAGAAGGTGGATAGGTGGTTCTGAGGGCTAGTGGGATGTTTCCACATGGACGTCAACAAAGTTTGACAATGCAAATTAACTTTATTTTTTGCTTAAGTGCCTGCATAAGTTAAAGTGCATCGATGGTCATGTTTCAAAGTGTAAAAGGATCTTAATCTCAGTCATCAATGTGTTTCTCACCAAAGGAGTTATCCTTTGTTGTTAAAATTTTAAATCTTTCTACGCATTTTCCCATGGTGGCATGTTCTCAGACTTGTAGGCGAGTGGCTTGAGGTTCCTTTTGGCCCATGACTATATTAATGGTATCGTTTGTTTTTCTGGGGTTATGTTTAGTGGGTCTAAATGTATTCAATGTAGTATGGTGGTCTCTTGGATCTCCAATTTCTTCCTATTTTGGGATGTCTTATGCCATTCTTGGAGTTTTTTGCATTTATGTGGTTGTACCTTTGCTTGTAATTTGGAAAGTTGATCGTCAGGATAGATCTTTTAGGTGATCTTTTGGAGAAAGATCAGATTGGTGAGATAGGATTGTATTGTTGGCTTGCTAGGTAGTTGTTGGAACCCTATCCTAGGATTTTCATCTTCCTATTTAAGGCTTTCATTTCTCTTTTGTAAAGGTTCCAAATTTTCTGATCCTAAGTGTTGGTTCCAGAAGTTTGAGTCCTAGGGATATATCATATTTGGTATCAGACTATATTTCATGCTTAGATAGATACTTTTGATCTTTTGCATATTATTGAGTGGTGGAGTTCTTTAATTTTATTGTTGCAGATTTGGATTCATTATAATTAATAGATTGTCTCAGTTTCAAGTCTCTCCTTTGTTGTCGTTGTGTGAGTTTTAGAGTTTCTTCTCCAATACATAGAGTTATTTATGTGTATATTTCATTCCATAGTTCTGATTTAGGATCATATTAAAGATGCTTTAGGGGAAATATAGATTCATCTGATGCATATGCATAGGGGTCCTATAAGCAAGTGTGTGATCTAAGATACATGTGTTTATGGCTATGAATCCTTGCCAATAGGTTGTCTATATGTTACAATTATTTGGATTGAATAAGTTGCCCAATGGATAAGGCACTGATCAAAAGTTTTTCTACTCTTTCTTGATGCATGTGTGATATAGTATTGTTATGTCCTGCAAGTTTACATCAAAACCATTACTAAGTTCTTTTCAAATCCTATGGTTGTTGGTTGTATGTCCTACTTGGGAATAGAGAGTCAATGAATACCTGGTTAGTATTTAGCACTTTCTTACCATTATCTGTTGTTATAATCTAGAGTATTGAAGAGTTGCAAAGAGTTATATGTTATCTGGATTAGGTGCACCCACCTTGGTTTTGCAGAGCCAAAAGTGTAGAGGGCAGTCTTATCCCTATAGTTGGTCCAATTTTCTTATAGATCTTTTGTACTTGGATCTAACCACTCCTAGCATAATTCTTGAGGCATATTGGTGGCTTTAGATAGCATAAACATATTCAAACACCAACAGATGGTTTGAAATCATTGGTACATAGGATCTACCAAAGATTTAGCATCTTTCTCTACACCCATGATGTCCATTTTTAGACCAAAGATAACTATTTTTTGCACTGTGAACCTACTCCATAGCCTTTTCATCATTTATTTCTCATCTGAAAAATATTTCGAGTAGCCTTTGAGATGAGGTAGGGGTAGAAATTCTTCCTTGAGTAGCAAGTCCCTAGCAAAGCCCTTATTATCAAAATTGACCCTAGGTTTGTGAAACTAAAAATTGAATTTAAAAAAATCAACCCCAAGGTTGAGGGAATCTAAAATTTATTTACACTCATAAGAACCTAGCTCGATTGGAGATGATACTCCCATTTAATTCTTAGGTGAGTATATCTTACTCACATGGGCCAGCTGACAACATAATTCTACCAATATATAATAGTTCAACACATACCTAGGCAACTCGACAGGATGTCCATCATTTCCTCCCACTCTAAGGTAGGTGAAGCATAGGAATTGAGTATAAAAGATGCCATATATGCACACTAACTACATTTCATCCTATGACATCTATTTATTGGGGATACTAGCTAGCTCATGGGTCAATGATGCAGAGGGTTTGGTACTCTAGAGTTCTTCCTCACTCCAAAGATGCTCCTTGGTCTAACCCAGCCATCCAATGGTTGTTCTTTGTTGAATCTTCCCTCAATTAGGATCTCCAAGACCCTCACTACCAACTTCTCCTACAAGGTATAGTTTCTCTTGGGAGGATTTTAAAGTTTCTAGACTTGACTAATCCAATTAGTCCCCCAAATGCTTAGGTTCCTCCACTAAAACTCCTCCTAGAATGCCAAATCTCTGCTTAGGATATTTCCACACATTCCCCAAGACTCCTATCAATCTTCCTAACCCATCCTAGGTCATTATACTCATCAAAATACTTCAAGACTCTCTACCAGTCCAATTGGTCAATCTTTCCCTAGGAGGCCTAATTTCCAATTCCCTAGTAAGTCTATTTTCACAGTTTTAAGGCTATTACTCCAAAACTTCCCAAATAACCCCACACAAGACCTTGGAAATATTCAAGGTATCAACCAACTCTGTTAGAATCCAAAACCCTGACCTTTGAAAGCACTCATAACCCTAGTTTCTTGCAGGTCCTAGATTTCAACCTGTTAATTAGGCCTCTGGACCAGTCAGCATAAATAATTATCAAAATGATCTCCAATATTTGATTATCCTCCATCCACCTTCGAATCATTTTATGATACTATCTAGGGAATTTGAAAATGCCACTAAGTCTTTCCCAAAAGGTCATGAGTGCTTGTTCAAATTCCTTTTTCTCCCTGTCCTAACTCACTTGGATTCACCAGTCAGCCATAGGGCTTCCTACTTGGCCTAGGAAATCCATTGCAACAAAAAATAGGAAAACCAAAATTCTATCTACAAACTCTAACCCTACTTCCCCCATGGTTTCATTCAATTCCACCAATGGGATTTTAGGGTAGAGCCATTCCTATATAGGTAGCATTGTATTGTCTCTGACAGACCAATGAACTACAAAAACTTGTAACTTTACACCTATCGAACTTCAAAGAAAAATATCTAATGCATATGAAAGAGAATTGAAATTAGTACATTCCCATGGGACCCAATCTTCTCTTCCAATCCGTACACAGTCGTACAGTAGCAAAGAAACAATGCAGAATGCTAGTAAACAGTTACAGTCATCTGTACAGAGGTGTCAAAAATAAGTGTTGCAATCCAAAATCTTATTAACCCTTCCAAACTATTGAATCCATGCTCATGTACCAAGCATGGGTTAGTTACAACCAATCTAACTACATTTTTCAATTTCTTGCAAAAGTTGCTCGAGCAACTTTCGAAATTGCTAGCAACTTTTTGCACTTTATGCATTTTGAATTTCCTTGTCAACTCAATGGGTGAGTTTGACTTTGATGACCTTATATAAGGTATATATGGTCCTAAAACACTCCTCAAACCCACATTGTACTAAAATATCAACTTTTCCCAAATTAGCCCAAAGTGACTCTAAATCACCTAATGAGCACTAAGGCTCTTACAAACATGAAGTTAACTTGTCATTGCATCCAACCCCTTGGAAATTATTCTAACACACACACAAACTTTTAGGAAAACCCTAAATCACACCAAAATATCAAAGAGGGAGGTGCCCTGCACCAGTCAATCTCCCTGATAAAACATCATTAACCCTCTTGTGATTTTCACAACATCTTTTCTTCTATAGGTGAGGGTAGTACTCATAAAATTTAATCCTTTCGATAAATAGTTCATGATGCAGCCTAGTCCATTCCCTTATACAATCCAAACAATAGAACAAATACAAAGAAATGTAGAAATCTTGTCATCTAAAATGGCCATTGTTTAACTAATCATGCAATTTCAAAGCTATAATCTCTCACCAATCCCAAAACTAGGTTCCCTAAAAAATTATTTGAATGAAGAAATACATCAAGTCTTGAAAATGAAAAGTGTGGTCAAACCCCTTCACTCTGTGTAACATGTTGCCTTACATGCATTTTGCATCTGGTTCTGATTAATTCAAGTGGGATAGGGCCCGAAATTGACAATTTAAGTAATATCAAGTGTAAAAAGATGACACAAACGAATTCACAAGAAGTGAATTCAAGAAACTAAATAACTAAACTTAGAAGAGAAAAAACTAGAACCAACAACAACAACAACAATGAAAAAACCACCAATCCAAATCTTCCGATCAACACTACTTTTGGGGCATAAGAACCCCTTTCTATTCTTCATTAAGATCCTTTATATTTTCAAATAAGGAGGTACGTTTTGGAGGATATAGAGTAGAAACATTAGTAGTGCCCACTGTTGCAAGTACAAGAATGGGAAAGCAAGATAGTGAGAGGGGGGGGTGAATCAGATCTACAAACTTAACCACTTAAAACAAATTGATCCACATTCAAACATATATGAAATTAACCTAACATCAGATAGCATCCATAACATCAAATATGTAACTCATAACACATAATATTGGTAACCCAGAAACCCAAATAGATAAAACTAGGGTGGGGATGACACCCACAAAATCTTCACTACTGCAACAATAAAGTGTGCCTATTAGGGCTACAAAAGTTTGATTTCAATATGTAATCTACCTGGTTAAAGGTCTGATACACCTGTTAGAATGTTCCAAGTAGTTATCCTTCGTTATGCAATCAGATGCTGATGACAGATCTTCTCTTTCCAATAGTTTCTGTGATCTCTCAGTCTGATATGTCTTTACTCTTCTTATCACTGCTCTGTCATTCTTCTTGATCTAGGATTCTTCTACAAAAATGACTTACTGTTCATCTCTCATGAACAACAACCCTTCTCTGTTTATATTTTTCTCTCACACACTCACACTATTTTAGGGTTAGAAGCCATCTTATTATATCTTTTCAGATCTAGCAGTGAGATCTAGATCAATGGTCAAGATCTATTATTTATACCTCTAATGCATACTAATTTCTTGATTGGCTCCATGCCATGCATAGTATAAAACAATTAAATGTGAAATTAACTCAGTAGACAAATATTAAATGCATACAAATGTCAGCTCAGATCTCATACAAGTTGGCCTCAACCGTTTACATCAAAGTTTGAATTAATTCTGACATGTATGCAAAAACTATTCTGCTCGGCACGAAAAATCTCTGATGCTTGACATTTAATATTCTACTTAGCTCGGCATGATGTAACTCAGCAACCTAAAACTTGCTCGACAATGTTGCTCAGCCTTGAATATTTAGCTCGGCCATAGTGATAAACAACTAAAACTGCCTAAGTAAATAACTAAGTGTGGGTCACTAATCATTAATAGAACTTAGGGATTAACAATATCCCCCTTTGATATTAGTGGCAAAAACACACTTATCATTACAATTCATTCCATCCAAAATATTTCCTAAGTACATACTGTACTCCCCCTAGGAATGTCCATCATACTACATACAAAAATTTCCATACTATACATGCCTTCAAAAATAAATATTTACATGGATACCTATTCTGATCTCCTTTATGTTGTATCCTTGTCATTCTTGTTAGTTTCCCCCTTTTTTTTGTCACTGATAGCTGGTGGGGTCAAGTTATACTTGCCCAAAAATTGTTTATGAAGTTGTAAGGTAGTCTCAAATGCAAAGTCCCAACTGTCCTTGACAAACTTCATAACCTCTATTTTCACTTCTAGCTCAGCAGCTAGACTTACTAAGCTTTCTGCAGTAGAGAGATGAGAGTCTCTCTTAATCAATTCATTTGCAGATGAAATTTCTTTATGAATGACCTCCAGATGAGGTATCAGAATTTTCTAAATAGTAATCAACTTGGTCCTAATCCGACCATCTTCAGCCATAAGCTCGGCTATCCTCCTTTGTGCATAAGTCAACCTATTAAAATGTAAGGAGCTAGTGCTAGTATCCATACTCAGTGAACTTCCAGTTGACTTTAGGTCTAGTTGCAATTTCTCTAGAGTCTATAGATTATCCTTTGTGAAGAATTCCACATTAGATAGCCTCTTATACAAATAATAGACATTTTTTGCAACTCCTAAAATTTCTACCATAGAAGAAAGTTCAACCTATTTTACTGCAATCTCTCTTGAGATTTTTGCAAGTACCTTGTTCTCAAATTTCCTCTCGGACCATTGCAATAGTTTCTCATTGGCTTCAATATTGTCATCACTTACCTTGTGCACAATGTGAACTAACTGTTCAAGAATAGGGGCTTGAGGATTTTCATCCTCCATGTCAAAAGCCTTTACAAATATGTCTTTGATGTCATGTAACACTTGCTTTTTCTTTTGCTCCCTTTTCAGTTCCTCTTGTCTTTTCTTCCTCTTAAGTAACTCTTGAAGAGTCTCAATCTATTCATAAGAGAAAACATTGGGATCCCATGGTTGAATCACAATAACTTCACCTAATGTGACATATAGAATTGGAGACTTCTTCCTCATAAATTTCCTCCTCTTGAATTCAGGTGAACTACTGCTCAGCTTAGTTTCTACAATACCTTTTCTAGAATCAGTAGTTGACACCATTGCATCCTTTAGTTTAGTCAAAATTGCCTGCTGATCAGGCATACTTGCTATCTTAGTTCTATTGGGAGTTGATGATGTAGAGTGTGGTAGATCAACCAACACTTTCATTGCCTCTTGTTCTTTAGGCTCACTGTTTGTATCTCTTATCTCCTCACTACTATCTAGAACTAATTTGACAACCTCTAAAATAGGTGAATGCTGTACAATTACCTCTTGTTCAATTTTTTTCTCCTTTGCTACTTCTCCTTGAGCATCCTTATCCTTAGGTTCCTCTTGAGTTTTCTCTTCATCTTCCTCTATACCCTTTTCTTCTTCAGCCTCAGTTGCATTGATAGGTGAATCAATAGTTGAGTCCCTCAGCTCATCCTGACCCTCGACATCTAGATTGCTAGAGTCATCAATTGTCACATCCATTGGACTGTCAATAGTCAGATCAACAGTGTTAACTGTCTCTGATTGATCTTGTGCATTTGTCCCAATCTTCTCAGGCTCAGTAGAAATATGAACTATTGATTTCTATGGTACAGGGGTGGATTCAATGTCTTTATCCTTTGGCTTGGATGTTCCTTCATCAGTTCTCTTTTCTTTTGGAACAATCAGTCCAAAAACTTCCTTCCAAATTCTAGTACTCTATTGTACTATCCCTTCAATATCATTCTTCAAGATAGCATAACCTCTCTATTTAGGTAAAAATTTGTGCTTATACTCTTAAACAAATTTTTCTCTCTGTTTCTTGGTTAGCTCAGGAATGAATTGAGCTAATGTGCCTTCCCTTATCTATCTCTCAGTTGTGAGTGCAAATTCCCACTTGCCAGATAGAAATTCATACAAATCACTCGGCACATTGTCTCCTATTGCTGTAGGGGTTAATTTGAAATTACACATCATGTCTAGGAGAGCTTCCTGAACCTTATGTTTGTCTCCTACCTTCAACTTTTCATACCTTATAAACTTGAAACCAGATAACCCTAAAAAATTTCTTGGATTTTCACATACATCATTAATATCTGTGGGTTTCTTGAATGGTGTTGTTGGTATGTTGTTGGGTTCATTAGTTTCTGTCATGTCCTCATCACTTTCTAGATCCAAATGTAGTTTTCTTCTTGGTCTCTTAACTTGTAGGCTCGACACACCCTTAGTTGCAAGTTTTGTCTTCAATCCAGAACTACTTTCTCCAACCTTCTTTGCATAGACTTTTGTTTTCTCTACTAGTGATGTGACAGCAGATGCCATTGTCCCTGGATGATTTTCAATGGGAGGGGTAACTCTAGGTTTTGTTTTACTTAGCTTTGTTACCTTTTCTACTACTTGCCTCTTCCCTTTTGCCTTAGTAGTGACCTCTTCTTCAGATTCACTGACTTCTACTTCTTGTTCCTTAGATACATCTTCTCCTTGTCCAGTAGATATGTCTAGAGGTGCATCCTCTAGCTCCTCATCACTCGGCAAGCCAACCATATTTTTTAGATTTTTCACAATCTTTTACCTTTTTCTTTCCATGGTTCCTACCTTAAGATTCATCGAAATATTTTCCTTTACTTCATCATAGTTTCTGAATCTTTTAGCTTTAGTATCAATCTCCTCTACTAGGAGCTATGTGATAGTTGTTGATGCTTCATCAATATTAACTGCATAGGGAAATGGCTCCATCCATGATACCCTAGGTGTCACAGCCTGAATATAGGTGTAGTCTATATCAACTAAGAAACATATCTCATCATAGTGCTTCTCCACAAGAGAATAGGGAATTCTAGTCCTCAACCTTATTCTATTTTTGAATTCCACAAAATAACATCACATAATACTATTGAAATTATTGCCTAATTGTTGAATACATTCACTAATCTATAAAGTGATGGGTTTGTCCTTCTTCCAAACAATATTTCCTAGTGTAGGAAATGACTTCTGTACATAGAAGAATATACATATTAACAAAGAGCCAAAATTACATGATGAGCTTTTGGCTTTTCTGATTGATAGTAAGTTCTTAGCTAGTTGTGTCAACTGCAGCTTGACAAGGTCATAGGTGTGATTCTTTTTTACTATCTTCCATGCCTGGTCTACGATTGTACAAGGAACACTATCCGGTCGGCTTGATTGATAAAAATTGTGTGCAATCACTCTCACTCCAAAATCAAGTTCCAAGTCTGTAATTGTAAAGATAGTCATTCCTCTATTGTTCCAAACAGCTCCAATGTTAGCTGCTATCTCTTCTTTACTTTGGTCTCTCATAGTTCATTTACCACTGATAAAAGGATACCCAGTAACTCACTGGATAATATCTTTTGTGATCTTTACTGGTCCATTGTCCAACCACATATGCATATTGTCAACTTGGCTTAGGAAAACCTTAATCAATTCATCCTTTAATTCTATCAGAAAATATAGGGCATGAGTTAACCCTTTGTTGGCTAAATTTTTGAATTCATCTTTTAGAATTCCATTCTCACACATCTTTCAATAGGAATTTCTCAATTCATTATTGCCCACTTCACCAATTTTAACCATGTTAGAAGATCTTACATCGTGAATCATAAGTACCTTTGGTGGGATCGATGAGAGGGCTCCGTTCAAATCACTCAAAATTGCGCTTTTTGGAATGACACAAAATTTTGATGGTGCACATGTATCACTCCTTACTAGCTTAATTTGATTTAGATCCTCCTCCATTCCTTTGTCTGGTGCAGAAGAACTTGCAACCATAATCTCTTAAAGCTAGGGTTCGAGAATGAAGAACAGAGTACCTCGGCAAGCAATCACTTCACACTGTTCAACTTAGGGTTGCCGACGACATGCTGACGAAAATTATCAAAACAAACTTTGCTAAGATCAAATCTGTAATTTCTTTGATCACTCTATGAATGCTAAAAATTGCAAGGTAAAAATGAATAATAGAATGTTTGACCTTATTTAGACTCGAAAGGTCAAGATAGGTAAGCATTAAATATTTTGCCGGTTAGGTTAGTGCAAGCCAGCTGTCATTGGCCGACTAGCACAACTTGCCTACCACTCAACTTACCACACTTAGCCATCGCACGACTTACTCAGCCAACCAACTCAGCACCTATAGTGTAGATAACTCTTCTCGGCACCTGTCACAAACATGTCCCGGTACATCTATATGCAGATATGTACTTTGGCACATTTACATATTAGGAACTGATGTAAGATTTGAAATTTAAATGCAGCTCCTTACATACCTCTATTTCTCAGTTGGAGACGGTGTGATCACTTGATCCATTGGATTGGGTGACCTCAGCTTTAGTGGATTCACTGCTGCTTGGCTCTGTTTTCTTACCCATGTATGGTACATCTGTGCTCTCACTTCTTCAATAGTAGGAGCAGGAACTCTTTTCCTACACTCTCTCTTAGTGTGACCTATCTTCAAACAACTAAAATAGACTAAGCTTCCATTCATCCAACTCTTAGATTTCCCTCTGGCATATGTCTTTAAGAAATCTTCAGGTGCATGTCCATATTCTTCATAGTAATGACAACTCTGTCTTGTATTATAATCCTAGTTGTAAGTGTTTCCTCTCATAGATGCTTTTGTTTCTGTCTTTGATGTCCATTGTTGTTTAGCATTGGATCTATATTCATGTGCCTTATGACCATGTTTCTAACACTTGTAACAATAACCATTAAATATTGGTTTGGGGGGGGCATCACTTGCTTCAGCCCAACATTCATGTGCTTTATGTCCAAATTTATTGCAATTAAAATAGTAACCATTAAACTTAGGTTTAGGATTGGACTTACCTTTCTTGCTTTGCAAAATGTTTTTTGTATGACCTGGTTTTCCACAGTTGTGGAAAATAGGCTTGTTGTGCTTTGTCTTTGCATTCCTCCTTTCAACATTCTTAGATGATTCTCCTTTCTCAGCAGATGTCTTTGGTTTAGTGTGACCTAATCCAGAAGATTCTTTTGACCTTCTTGATGCTTCCATCAGATTCTTGAAATGAGTCAAAGCTTCATTAGGTTTGTTCAACCTTTCATTAAGTTCCTTCTCAGATCTCAAATCATCTTTCAATTGATTGTTCTCAGATCTCAGATTTATTGTTTCAATATCCTTCCTACTAATCTCCTGATTTGCAGGTAGTAGTTGATTTGCCATGTCAACTTGATTGATTGTCATCATCTGCACATCATGTGTCCTTTCATCAAATCTGACAGATATCACTCTTTTGTCTTCTTCAGCCATATTTTTGTCATCTTTAGCTTTCTTCTTTTGTTCCAATACTTCACATAGTCTTACTGTCTGCATTTCTTGTTCTCTTTTCAAGTTTCTAACTTCTTCACATAGTGCATTGTTCTTCTCCAGTAGGTCTGCAATTTTTGTATCGCTCTTAGTAGAATATTCATTCTGAAATAGATTTGCAGTGTCATCTTCCTGGTAATGAGTATCATTCATTTTTTTGGCCAAATATTTCCTAGTTTTCAATGATTTCTTCAATTCCTATCTTGCTATCTGAAGTTGATTTAATGCTATCTGGATCTCAATCTTCTAATTCTCAATGACTTTTCCCAACTTGTAAACCTCCATCTCAAGATTTGTACTCACAAGCTGATTGAAAGATTTTGTAGGTGAACTGTGCTCTGATACCAATTGTTGGAAGTACATGAATGGGAAAGAAAGATACTGAGAGGGGGGAGGTGAATCAAATCTTCAAACTTAACCACTTAAAAAAAATTCATCTACATTCATACATATATGAAATTAACCCAACATCAGATAGCATCCATAACATGAAATATGTAACTCATAACACAGAATGTTGGCAACCTAGAAACCCAAATAGGTAAAACTGGGGTGGGGACGACACCCACAAAATCTTCACTACTGCAGCAATAAAGTGTGCCTGCTAGGGCTACAAAAGTTTGACTGCAATATGCAATCTACCTGGTTAAAGGTCTGATACACCTATTAGAATGTTCCAAGTAGTGATCCTTTGTTATGCACTTAGATGCTGATGATGGATCTTCTCTTTCCAATAGTTTCTATGATCTCTCAATCTGATATGTCTTTACTCTGCTTATCACTGCTCTGTCTTCTGCTTGATCTAGGCTTCTTCTACAAAAATGAATTAGTGTTCATCTCTCATGAACAACAACCCTTCTATGTGTATCTCTTTCTCTCACACACACACACACAATTTTAGGGTTAGAATCCATCTTATTATATCTTTTTGGATCTGGCAGTGAGATCTAGATCAACGATCAAGATCTATTGTTTATACCTCCAATGCATACTGATTTCCTAATTGGCTCCATGCCATGCATAGTATAAAACAATTAAATTTGAAATTAACTCAGTAGACAAATATTAAATGCGTACAAATGTTGGCCTCAACCGTTTACATCAAAGTTTGAATTAATTCTAACATGTATGCAAAAACTGTTCTGCTCGACACTAGACATCTCTGACGCTCGACACTTAATATTCTACTTGGCTCAGCATGATGTAACTCAGCAACCTAAAAATTGCTCGGCAATGTTGCTCGGCCTTGAATGTTTAGCTCGGCCAAAGTGATAACCAACTAAAACTACCTAAGTAAATGACTAAGTGTGGGTCACTAATCATCAAAAGAACTTAGGGATTAAGATCCCTCATATTTTCAAATAAGGAGGTACATTTTGGAGGATGTAGAGTAGAAAAATGAGTAGTTCCCACATCACCTTTGAGAGTAACCTAAAAGCTTTCCTCTCTCTTTCTGTGTTTATCCTTTTTTTCTTCCATCTTAGCCTATAGGGAATTGAGAGATTGGGTGGTCTTTTCCATCATCTCCTTGCTGTATGTATCTAGGTCTTGGATTTTTTTGGTCAACTAGGACATATTGGCCTTAACATTAGCCTGGGAATTAACAATTTCATTTGTCTCCTACTCCATGGGAATTTGGTTCTTAAGATATTTGATCTGCTCCTCCATGATTTATCAGTTATTTCACTTCTGGACAAAATCATCAGCAACACCCCACATACTCTCATCACCTTTCACCTTAGTCCAATTATCCGCTTTATTCTCTGCCACATTTTGCATCTAGTTTACTTGTCTAGTGCAATCGCATTTACGTAACCACACACTTCTACAAACTACTATGAGTATGTTAGAAAATGATATATGATTTTCAATGATTATGCAATTATTAGCAATCACACATCTTATGTACTTACATTTCATTTTTATTAGGATTTATAAAGGAATACTTTAGTAACCATGACCATCTAAAGAGACAAGTATTATTTGTTAAATATCGTCAACTTTATGGTGAAATACAATTTTTTTAGTGATCGATGAACTTTTATACTCAAGCTTTGATTTCAATAGACAGGCATATTTGTCAACAAAATGAAAATTTAGTAAAAAAAAATCCAACAGAAAAGAAATACACGGATTAGGTCCAGTAGAAAACCATCAACAATAAAAAAAAGTCAAAAAACAAAAAACAAGAAAAAAAGGTCACAAAATTGAACGTCTTAGAGTTAAAAGCTTATTTAACTTAATTAATTTAATCATATGGATTAATTAATTAGGTCACATTTTTTTATTTTTTCACTTAAGCTAAATTTAGAAAGATTTAGTTTGCATTTACTAATTATTTTATTTTAATGCATGCATCCTTTAGGGTATGCTTTAGGTTCTTTAATCTCCATTATTAAGGATTGATCTCATTTTAATTCTCATTCTGATTATTGCAATTACATACTATTTTTCTTCAGGATTTCAAAGCACCTTTTGTGTGTTTTGAGGGTTTCTTGGATGTGATTGGTTATTTGCATGCAAGTGTTCACTGGGTTCTGTGAGCTTGTATTTCTCAACTTCAACATGGTATCAAAGCTTCAAACTTGCTCCTTCCATTTTGTCTTTTGAGGAATTATTCCTTGCAAGATGATGTCTCTGTGAAGAGATATAAAAAAAATTGCAATTCTTATTGCATATTTTCTTTCAAAATATTTTGCATGTCTTTCTAAAAACCTTTTGCAAATTTTTTTAGTAAAAAAAAAAGGTGGTAGGGGAGGGCGAAGGGTAGCTATTTTATTGGTCAGAAAAAAAAGGAAAATCTCTGTTCAAAAGACCACATGGCTCTTAACAGCCTACATATCGTACTTCCCATGGCTCCCTAGCCATTGTGGTGTTTGTCGGCTACACAACCACTATCTGGGGATTCCAATAACTTTCCTTATGCTCTATCAACCCCCCACCATGGCTCCCAACCCACAGGTCACCAAATCACCACCATTGTGCCACCCATGCACCACCATAGAGCCATCAAAGCTCTTTTTCAAGCTTTGTTTAGCATACTAAGGTTTTTTTCCATAAATTTCCAATACGATATCAAAAATGGGCAAACAAGATATCGTTAGAAAGCTAAGGTTTTCTCATTTTTCCATTTTGCAGGGTTTTCTTCCATTTAAAGTCAGAAGTTATTTTTTTTCCTTTGTAGGGGCATAAATTTTGCATCCGGAATTCATTTTTTTTTAAAATGAATAGGCGTTGGAGAGGTTTTTCATTGCGCTTTCTATATTTGCAGTCAATTTCATTAGATTTTTCACCAGGTATACAAGAGTAGTCTTTAGTTTTTTTACTTTCTTTCACTTTATAGATTTAATATTCATCTTAGGGTTTGGGTCCTTGTATTATCGGGGGTATTTTTCCTCTAGTTCACATGGAAGACCCTTCTTGTATTTAGCATCTTACTCAGCACAATTATCACACCTAGAAGGCACATATGACATGGCTTCTCATGTTGAGGGGGTTATGGTCCTATTTGGATGAGGTTCAACCTTAGTTGACTCGCTCGTTTGAGGTCATATAACACATAAAGAGAATGGATGAAGCTATGGGGATGCTTTTCTTGAACATTTCAGATAGTCTTTTGTTTCACCTTGAGGGTTGCACTACACCTTGGGACATGTGGACCAAATTTTATGATCTTTTTTGCACCATTAATCAATTTCGAGCACTTCAGATTGAGGTAGAGTTAACCTCTTTGGCACTAAGTTATTTTCAATCTATTGAGGATTTCTTGATGAAATTCATATCACTGTGATCATTATACATGGTTGTGGTATGAACAAAATAGAAACTGAGTGTATATACCTAATTCTCTCTAAGCTTTGAGGTTCATTTTAGATATTTTCTTCTACCTTCTACTCCACCATGGATGCTTTGGGTCCACAATTTTCTATTCCTACCTTTGAGGTACTCTTCTATTGATTGACACGTGATCATTCCACACTCACATAGTTTGTTATTTAGTCATCTCATGAGAAGCAGAAACTGAAGCCAAAGACAGATTTATTAGGTAGTGAGAGTTCCACCAAGACACCAACGAAGTCTACTTCACAACCACAATCCAACCCTAAATAGGGAAAATATTTGAAGTCTTGCGAGTCTTCCTCCAAGACTAAGAATAAATTAGGTGATCCTTGTAGTTTCTGTGGCAAGGAAGGTCGTCCATTTTCTAGTTGTTCGAAGCAATTAGAGGCTTTCAAGGAGGCTATGTAGAAGAATAAAATAACCTAAACCTTAGTCACCTTCCCCCTCTACAGTAAAAGTACATGCTCTTTCTACTTGTGCACACCCTTCAAGATCCACTTAGATTCTAGATTCTGGTGCTTCTCACCATATGACACACAGTCAAGATTCTATCACCACACTTTTTCATTATGACACTTCTCAAATTGCAGTGGGTGACCCTATACAACTTTCATTTATGGGTTCAATTAGTGTTTTATTGGATGGTGGTTGTCTTATGGATGTTCTTATTATTCCTAATATTTTGACAAACCTCCTTTCCATCTATCATATATTCCACTGGTAATATAGTCGAGGTCTCACCACATGATGTGGTTATTCGTGACCTTCATGATCATGATCTGGTTTTGGCTACTGGGAGTGTTTATCTTGCATCTCACTTATACAAAATTGATTTCTTTGAGATGATGAATGGTCTAGTTTCATCTCTTATAGCTCATGTAGACATAGTGAGCAGACTTTGACATGAGCATTTTGGCCATGCCAATTACAAATATCTATAACAGATGAGTACTCAGGAACTTGTGCTTTGCCTCCCTCATATTTCATATACAGATGGTGTTTGTTGAGAATGTTTTCTCGGAAAAAAATAACCGAGATTATTTTCCTACGGGTAGATCCATACATGCTAAGGCATCCTTAGAGTTAGTACATAGTGACCTCATGTCCTTTTCCACTTCTACTTTTTCATGGGCTAGATATGTGATCACATTTACTAATTACTTCTTTAAGTGCACATGAGTGTACTTTTTTAACTACAAGTCTCATGTCTTTGATTCATTTAGGATCTTTAAGAAATATCTAGAGAAGTAGTCTATTCTCTCTATTAGGAGGATACACACAGATAATGGGGGGAGTATGTGAATTAATATTTTAGAGATTTTTGCACTAAGCGTAGTTTGTAACATCAGTATACAATACCTTACACCCCTCATCAAAATGGTTTTGCTAAGATAAATAACAGGACATTTGTTGGAAATTTGACTTCCTGAGGGTGCATGACTCATTTTGTGTTGTCATCATGGCAACAAAGTCATGTTTAGTTTCTGTCATGAAAGACAAATGACTAAGTATGGAAAATAGGCCAGACAGAGATATTCAACGATCAGCACATCAGTGCACCTGTGAGAGATCAATTGATCTTATGCACATTTAGATATATATTTTATGACATGTGTACATGCTACATCTAGACATACATAGTATGGAACAATAGTACGGTGAAGTTACAGACAGATCAGTAGACCAGAAGTCCAGAAGACAGAGGATGGAAGCTTACTACTATTTTGATTAGCGTGAATTATTTTGTAATGTAATGGCTAAGCACATTTGGTTATATGTTTTTAATGATGTAATTAACATTTTAGTAAACACTCTTAAGCTGACTTTTTCGGAAGCATTTTGTATTTTGTTTTAGGGCTGACTAGAGTCTTGTTTTGGGACGCGCCTATTCGGATATGAACATATAAGTATGTAATGTAAAGTTATGTTACAAGCATCAATTATTATGTAAGAGGTAGATATCAAAGAGCAGTAAGATGAAGTCAGTATATGATATAGCTCTTTAAGAGAGTAAGAGCATTCGCGCATACATGGAACTGATCAAACAGCAGTGTCATCAGAGAAGTTCATTGTGATATAGTGTATATCATCTTTCAGAAGGTTGTAGCCTTCATTGTATTGGGAAGTGAGCATAGGAAGTGAGCCATATAACTTTAACAGGGTTTTGTAAAATACTCCTAACAGGGTCAGACCTTTAACCAGGTCATTGTACTCATATTGTAAAGACTGCTTCTAATAGGGCAAAGGAACTTTAACAGATTCATTATACCTAGTGCAATATTTGTGGGTACTAATTCCCACCAGGGTTTTCCTCTGATCAAGGTTTCCCCATAATCATATCATGTGTTATGAGTTCTTATGTTAAGCTTCATTCTATGTATGTTTGATTTATGTTTAAGTTATTGAAAAGTAATTAATAGACAAACATTGATTCACCCCCCCCCCCCATCTCAGTGTTTCCAACAATTGGTATCAGAGCTCTGGTCCTTNTTAATAGACAAACATTGATTCCCCCCCCCCCCCCATCTCAGTGTTTCCAACAATTGGTATCAGAGCTCTGGTCCTTAGCAAATAAGTTTAAGGACTTGAGGAGATCATGGACTCAGCAGAAGAAAAACATTTGAAAAACAATCTTGAAGCAGATCTTGAAGATCTTGATAGATTTGAAAAAGAAAATGAAGGACTTAGACTGAAATTTGATGGCTCACAAATTCTTATCAAGAAATTAAGAAAAGATTTGAAATATTGTTCTACAAGTGATTTAGGGAAAATGATAAAAAAGCTCAATGAAGAGAATATGTCTCTAAAAGATAAAATTGAAAATCTGGATGAATAGCTCACAGACAGCCAAATTGCTATTGAAGAAAAGATCAAAGAAATCAAACAACTAGATGATGAACTCTTGAAAGAAAACGTGAAAGTCCTAGATTTGGAAAACATAAAGAAGAAGTTGGAGTCTGAATTAATAGAAGCAAAGGATAAGATTGATAAACTCCACACAAGTTCTAATTCACTTCAATCTCATCTTAATGCACAAAAGTAAAAAGGTGACACTACTAGTCTTGGATTCAGTGTAGCACAAATTGAAGTCAATTCATTGCAAGAAAGAAAGAAACCTCATGAAGCATCTTCAGAAGAAAAGAAAGTTGAAAATATTGAAGAGATTAAAGAAGATCCACAAAAAGGGGAAATCAAGCAAGTTAACAGAACTTGTTATGCATGTAAAAAACATGGTCATTTGGCAAGAGATTGCAAATAGGTAAGACCTTTCAATGGTTATTGTTTCTCGTGTAATAAGTTTGGTCACAGAGCTATACATTGCAGAACAAATGAAAGAAATCAGTCATAGCAGAATCAAAGAAGAATGAATCAAAACAATCAGAGAAATCAATCTCAAAGAAATTTGTAAAACACTATATCTCAGATATAAAACTACAATGGACACACAACAAAGTAGTGCAGCATGATGAACAAAAGCATAAGACCTCCTATCATTTGTCACACATGTGGAAAGGCTGGACACATCTCAAGGTTTTGTAGATCCAAAACTCTAAAGCAAAAGGATCCTAAGAAGTCACTATTTGAAGAAGGAGAAGTTAAGTTTGTTCAGGAAAAAGAAGATTCAAGAAAAATTTGGGTTGAAGTAAAGAAGGACAATAATGTTGACAAAGTAGTTGATGCATCCACAGTGGACGCACCCTCTACTTCTACTTGAATAGACCTTCTTGGTCTTAGGGGGAGCTATTCTAGCTCAGGACCCCTATGCGGTTGGTATACTCACCTCTGAGTATGTGCCTATGGATTCATGGTTATAAGCACATAATATTTTAGTATGCATACACGCATTGTCTCAAAATGTATCAGGATCTAAGTTTCAAAATCTCTGAGTAATTTGTGTATGGTTGCAAACATTAAATGTGGTAGATTGTATAAAAGAAAATAAGTGTTTGATCTTCTTCACACTTGCATTTGAGATCACAAAATTTGGAGAGCACTGGAGAACTAGGCATCAAAGCACGAAAGCTTAACAAATTTGGAAGTTAAGTGAATGGATAAGAAGTTTGGAACAGAACCCTAGCAGTCACACCGTTTCAAAATCTCATGAAACCCTACTTAAGCAAGTTCCAAGTAAGTATGGCAACTCCAGTTGTATTTGATATTGTAGAGAGGAAGAGATTTGTATTCAAGAAGCATCCATTCAAATCCATACTGGATGATGTGGAAGGGGCTTTCTCCAAAACCCCGCTAGGTGTTGTTCACGTGGAAGATATCCTCGCATACATTTACTGTAAGAAGGAAATAGTAGGATATGTCAGCATATCCACTCATATGGGATCTATGATGAAACTTGATTACACATTCAAGGATGAGTTCACGCACTTGAATGATAACCCTATTTTTGAATACTCAAATGCGCATGAGTTTGATGAGCTAGAATGGGTGAAGATTTTGCTAAGCGGAATACATGATGATCTTTATTGGATTGGTGAGGTCCCTGTGTGCATCACTATAGACCTAATCCATGAATTAACTAGACTTCCCAAGACTGGACCAGTTTTTCATACTGGCAAGGATGTCAAAAAGAAAATTGAACAAGTTTGCCTATCTAGAAGTGACAAGTGCAGAATGACAGTTGACCTTATCAAAGAAGATGACATAAAACTTCTAACTATGATACTTGGTTATATAAGTTTCAGCAAGAAAGTAGGTTGAAAAGTGTCTCTGCAGCAACAGTCCTAACAGCTATCAGAATGGTGAAGGATAACACTCAATACAACCTATGTGAGATCTTGCACAGTCAATTGATTGACAACATTCAAATCATCAGGCATGACAGCAGCAAGACATTCAGGTTTGGATCTTTTATCATCTATTTCTACTTCCATATTGTTGGAGAGGTTGCAAACCTTTACCTAGATAGGAGAAAACCCACAATGTCTCAGATTTCTCTTAAGGCCACTTTAGAGAGAAGCACAAGGGACACCATGGAAATGGATATTAAGACATTTAGGATCAAAATATAGAATAGGTTTAGATTATCTGAGAAGATAGTTGACAAATATAAGGATACCATATGCTTCATGGTAGAAACAGATTGCACTTGCATGGAGGCAGTTGAACCTAGAACCAAATGGATTCATCCTCTTGGTTATGAAGTGGAAGAACATGTGTTAGAAGGATATGCACAAGTTTTATTGTTTGCGCCCAAAGATCCTAATGGGCCTAGCGAGGGAAATTACAGAGAGAAGACCAATGAAGTGGATACTATCTTACAAAATGCTGATAATAAAAGGAAAGCATCCAGAATTGCATCTAACATACTAAAAGTTCATGGGGTCACTCAAGAAGATCTTGACAAAGCTAGAGATGCCAAGATATTAAAAGAGCTTGAGAAAGATAAACAGATCTAGAAGAAGAAGAAAGTAGAGAGCACCTCTACGCCCTCTACCACCATTGATTTAGACTCATCTCCACTTTCTACACCAAGAAAGAAGACTCGAGGAAGAAAACAGGCACCCACAAATCACCCATCCTCAAGGAACACTTGGAGAAAAGCAAAGAATACTCAAGCTCCTCCTGAGGTAGGATTTAGACCTAGTCTAAATGTTTTGAAGAACAAGATTGTAAATGAAGGGAGATTAGATACACTTTCCAAAGTCGATGACAAGTACCAAGAAATAGATAAGACTGAGATACATTCTATGATCATATCTCATATGATAAAGTTTAAGAAGACAGTTCTTGAACTCAAGACAATGATACCGGATCAGTTATGGAACTTATTGGAGATCATGAAAAGACATGCAATAGACATGAAGATTAGAGAAGAAACATTTGATACTCTTCTCCCTATATGCTCACATGATGAGAAGGCTATATTATTAAATCTGGTGAAGCCTCATCTCAGAACCAAGACAAGGACTTTACAGATTATGAACAAATAATATGAACATATAGGTAAAGAGACTAAAAAGGAATTTTCACAAGTGTTTATGGATAGACATATGTATCCACCAATGATGCCTACTACAAAAGTTACTCTAGCTCCTCTTAAACAAGTTACAAAACCAATGATTCAGAAAGCACCTACAATAGGTCCATAGGTTTCAGCACCCAAAGTGACAATAACTTCTGATACAGATAAAGACTCAGAAGACACTATAGTAGTTGATAATATAAAGATATCCATGACTACATCTAAAAAAGATATGGACACATTTGATAAGGCATTTGTAAGCAGTGAACAAATGTGCACTGATGATACATCTGCACAACATGATGAAGTTCCCATCAATGATCCAATTGACATAAATGAAGAAAAAGATATTCAAGGTGATAAGACACCAATAAAAGAGATAATAGTAAAGTTTGAATGCATGGATACCAGTCAAAACACTATATTCTCACCATCCACTCAACCATCTACCTCATTGTTGTCAAGGTTAACTCCTAATTCAGCAAGTCTAGATGCATGGGGAGAAGAAGACCTAATTAAGATCAACGTTCTTGCTATGGAAAAGGAAAAAGAGAAACAAGTGATGAGGAACCCTCACTTTTTGGAAATAGTAAACATATTGAATGACTTAGTACCTGCTGATCATAAAGTAGCCAAAGTCCAATCAGTTGAAGATGTGGACAACATTTTGACAAACTTCAAATCACACTTTACAAGTTTAGTAGACTCTGCTACTAAGATTGCAGAAGATGAATACAAAAAGGAGAGACTGAATGATTTGGTAAAGAAATTTACCTTAGACTTGAACTCCTTAAAGATTGGGCAATCCATACTAAAAGAATTGGCAGCAAAGGGAAAGAAAGTTATAGCCAACTGCATGGACAGAGTGAAGTTCACCTATGAGAACATTAAAAAGGTAGAAGAAGCAGAGATAATGGTGGATAGCATTAGAAAATTAGTTGAGACTTCCACGCAAGACATGAACATATGCAATAATTTCTATCAAGGATAGTTGGACAATATTAATAGGGCCAACTTGGAAATCAGCAAGATAAGAGTCTGACAAACTCAGTTGAGAAATGCACTTGCGCCATCTCTAGTAGTCCTAAACGAGAACATCAAATAGATTGATGCCACCATTGCAACATATGATCAAGTTCCATGCATGGATTTGATGAAAATGGAGAAACTAACTTATGCTCTATGCGCGCGTCTTCAGACAGTTGATGCTATGAAAGTATTTTGGCAGAAAGAGATCCAATCTCTTAAGATTGTGTACCCTGAAGTTTACATGGAGTAAGTATGTAGAATACTTACAAGTTTTTGTACACCTTTGTCATTAATGTCAAAGGGGGAGTAATATAGAATGTGTATATGCGGAGAAGTACATGTATATATCAATTTGATGGTATGATATACAGTCATTTTTTTGTTAAGTATTTTGAGTAACTTGGCCACATTCCTTTGTTGCCATAAATGAAAAAGGGGGAGATTGTTGGAAAGTTGACTTCCTAAGGATGCATGACTCATTTTGTGTTTTCATCATGGAAACAAAGTCATGTTTAGTTTTTTTCATGAAAGACAAATGACTAAGTATGGAAAATAGGGCAGACAGAGATATTCAGCGTTCGGCACATCAGCGCACATGTAAGAGATCAATTGACCTTATGTGCATTTAGATATATATTGTATGACATGTGAACATGCTACATCCGGACACGCATAGTATGAAACAAGAGTATGGTGAAGTTACAGACAGATCAGTAGACCAGCAGTCTAGAAGATAGAGCATGGAAGTCGACTACTATTTTGATCAGCGTGAATTATTTTGTAATGTAATGGCTAAGAACCTTTGGTTATATGTTTGTAATGATGTAATTAAGATTTTATTAAACACACTTAAGCTGACTTGTTCGAAAGCGTTGTTTATTTTGTTTTAGGTTCGACTAGAGTCTTGTTTTGGGTCACGCCTATTTGGATATGAACATATAAGTATGTAATGTAAAGTTATGTTACAAGTGTTGATTATTATGTAAGAGGTAGATATTGAAGAGTAGTAAGATGAATTTAGTATATGATATAACTCTTTAAGAGAGTAAGAGCATTTGCGCATACACGGAACTGATCAGACAACAGTGTCATCATAGCAGTTCATTTTGATATAGTGTATATCATCTTTTAGAAGGTTGTATCCTTCATCCTATTGGGCAGTGAGCCTAGGCAGTGAGCCATGTACCTTTAACAGGGTTTTGTAAAAGACTCCTAATAGGGTCAAACCTTTAACCAAGTCATTGTAATCATATTGTAAAGACTGCTTCTAACAGGGCAAAGGAACTTTAACAGGTTCATTATACCTAGTACAATATTTGTGG
>MU228013.1:1710856-1739876 GCA_018584345.1 Thuja plicata
GAGCTTGGTATGAGAGACTTGATGGTTATCTTACCAAGATTGGATTCAAGAAAGGAGCAGCAGATTATAACCTATTCACAAGGGAGACACCTGATGGATTACTATTAGTTGCCATATTTGTTGATGATATTATCTTTGGACTTAATGACAAGCTCAATACAACATTTGCAAAAGAAATGTAGAATGAATTCGAAATGAGTATGATTGGTCCTATAAAATACTTTTTGGGACTGAATGTAAAATAAACAGATAAAGGTATATACATTAATCAGTCAAAATATGTGAAGGAAATATTGAAAACCTTCCATATGGAAGACTGTAAGCCAGTATGCACTCCCATGATAACAAGAGGATAGATTTCAAAAGATGAAGATTCCACAACAGTGTATAAGACATTGTACAAATCTATGATTGGTAAACTCATTTATTTAACTCAATCTAGACCTGACATATCTAATGCAGTTGGCATTGTTGGAAGATTTGTAGCTGAACCCAAGCAGAATCACTTAATGACAATCAAGAGGATATTTAGATATCTAAAGGGAACTATAGACTATGGTTTATGGTATCCTAAATCAGAGAATATACAACTTCATGTGTACACTGATGTAGATTGGGAAGGTTGTATTGATGACAAGAAGAGCACTTCAGGAGGAGCAGTATTCCTTGGAGACAGGTTGGTTTCTTGGATAAGCAAGAAGTAGAACTATATTTCTCAGTCAACAGCAAAAGCTGAATATGTTGGAGCAGCACTAAATTGTTCAACCATGGTTTGTATCAAGCAGATGGTTAAAGGATTTGGCATTCAGGTTGATTATCCTATTTCTATTCATTGTGATAATACTAGCACTATCAACATGTCTAAGAACCCTGTGATGCACGCAAAGAGAAAATACATAGAGATCAAGTACCATTTCTTAAGAGAAAAGGTTGTAGACAAAGAAGTTAAATTGGACTATGTGACCACCAATGAACAGCTGGTAGATATTTTCACAAAGCCTTTATCAAAGGATACTTTTGAGTATCTCAGGGAGAAGTTGGGAGTAATTCCCTCTCCTGAGTCTGTTTAGAAGAAGCAACAAGAACATCAATCATTAAGTGACTGATGAATGGTTAAATACTCTACTTCAGGAGTAGTACCTGTACCTAATTGTTTATGGCACCCTTTTCCATTGATGTCAAAGGGGGAGTACATAGTAAGGGAGAGTATGCACTAAGGGGAGGCATATACTCTGGGAGAGTATATACATGGAACAAAAACACAGTCAGATGAACTGCAACAATATAGAGAAATATTTGATGAGGATATTGAGAAGATTGTAAAAGAAAGAGGACACCATGAATAGAGGATGTTTTTGATATCATATGTTGCCATCAATGTCAAAGGGGGAGATTGTTGGAGATTTGATTCTAAGCAGTTGATTGATTGTATGTTTGTCATTAATGACAACATATAATACATAGTAGCAATTCTGTATGTACTTATCAGAATGATGACATGATGACTTGCGTGGTTAGATAAATGTTGTTGACATGTTTATTATGTTATGTTCATACACTCAGACCCAAATATGATGTTTCAGTAAAGTTATGTAATTCTGTTATTGGCAGTTACAGTTCGGAAGTGTAACTGTTTAGGGCTGACGTATATAACATGTTTCTTGAGTTGTGCCTATCTTCAGGATATGCGTTTGTATATTCATGTTTAGTTATGAATTGATGATATTCATCTAAAGGCACCAAACATGTTTCAAGAAGATTGCAAAGTTAGAGTTAAATTGGTGACGCCGACTTAGTGAAGCACCGCGTCTATTCAGTTTATACTTGCGCAGTTGTAATAATGCTTGCGTGCTTAGTAGATCTGACAAGGATGTTATGAAGAGTTGTCTTATAGGTCCCATGATCTCATACTTTGAGGAAGATACTTATGGCAGGTCAAAGGTGACACGCTAAGTGTGAATGATATGAAAAGAGAGGAAAGATGTACAGAGAAGATTATCAGAGTTGGTTCATTCATCAAGATTCTATGTGAAGAAGAAGTGAAAGATTGCAATACACTGGAACTGATCAAGATAGTGGGTTTACTCTATAGTTCATCATCAGATATATTGCATATCTATTATATAGAAGGTTGTAGCCTTCACCATTAAGTAGTGAGCTTTTGGACAGTGAGTCCACCACCCCTAATAGGGTTATTTGTAAAAGACTCCTAACAGGGTCCGACCCTTAACTAGGTCACTATACTTATTGCATTGTAAACTACAACTCCTAATAGGGTTGAGATATCTTCTAATAGGGATTACTATAAACAAGTATAGCTCATTGTTGGTGCTAATTCCCACCGGGGTTTTTATCATTTGGTTTCCCCGTAATCAAATTGTGTTTTGTGTACTGTGTTATCTGATTAAGCATTTACTTTGTTGTATTATGAAGTTAAAGAATTAAAGTTACTAATAACTGATTCACCCCCCCCCCCCACCTCTCAGTTATCCTTTGGGACTATTCTAACAGTTTCAAATCATGATGACTTAATCATGAAAGGATATCTAAGCTCCCACATGATGGCGGTCACTGTGAAAAGACAAGAAATAAAGTTTGCCTTTTTTTTTTGCTAAAATAATTGATTTGGAAATATTTGAAACAAGCATTAAATAACCCCTCCGCCCAACTAAGTGTAAGGAATGGGTTCCACCAAGCCTTTGCGTTCAAGAATATAGAAAAAAGAAAAGAACACGTATTCTAAAATAAAAAATGAATAAAATAATATACGAGCAAATGTATGTGTTACAAACCTGAGAGTTATTGGAGGAAGAACATTCTGATATGTGACACGCATTGTTGGAGTGATGCTATGGAGTAGACACATAGTAGAGAGAGGATGGTAGGTGGATTTTTATTGTGGAGAAAGTGATTCACAGGAATGAAATGTTGATTATGGAATCTGTGATAATAATCATAGTTTGGCAGAAATCTGGGTGGAAGACCCAGATGCTTTGGATGTAGGAGTAGACCTATCTATGCTTTTCTGGAACTACTACAGGAAGTCTTGATGACTCATAGGCTTGTGATATATCTTAAGATGATGCCCGTTTACAAGCAGTTTGAATCTGACAGGATTAATGGTAGATAGTTGAACGACACCATTATCAAAAACTAAGACTATTTCATAGGGCCCTAACTAACATGTATAAAATTTCCTTAGAGTATGCTAATAGCAGGAGTCATAGAGAAAGGCCCAATCACCAATGGAAAACTTCTTATCCTTGATAAATCTTTCATGCCACTTCTTTCGTTGCTTCTGAATCAGCTTAGTGTTTTGAAGTGCAGACTTCCTATACTCATCCAATCCATTAAGCTGTAGGAGCCTATCCTCTTGTGCCTTGGTAAGGTTAATATCTAACTCCAATGTCATTCGGAGAGTCTTATGTTGAAACTCAATAGGAATGAATGCATATTTTGCATAAACAAACTCAAAAGGAGTAAATCTAGTAGTGGTTTTCCAAGTTGTTTGATAAGCCCAAATGGCTTTAGGAAGGTGGGTAGCCCAATCCTTTTTGTGAAGAAAAACTATTTTGGTCAGAATGGCCTCTATTTACCGATTTGTAATCTTAGCCTGCCCATTGGCTTGAGGATGGTATGGTGAATATTTACCATGCCTCACCATGTACTCTTTCATCAATTCAACAATAAGATTAGAGGTAAATTGTGCCCCTTGATCTGTTACTATTTCTCAAGGCACACCAAACCTAGTAAGAATAAACTCATAGAGAAACTCTGCTACCTTATGATCCCTTGCATGCCTCATTTATTTTTCTTCAACCCATTTTGTGGCGTAGTCAGTGCATACTAAGATATAAGACTTACCATGGGAAGATGGCTCAATGGGACCAACAAAGTCAATGCCCCATTTGTCAAATGGTGTTACCACCACCTGAGGCTGTAAAGTTAATTCATCAGACTTGGTTGGGCATCCCATTCTCTGGTATCGGTCACAGTGCCTAGTATGCTTAGCTGCATCTTTATGTAAGGTAGGCTAGTAATGGTCAGTTGTCAACACCTTGTATGCTATCCTTTTTCCTACAAAATGGCCACCACACGGCTCATCATGACAAGCTTGAAGGATGTCATAGCTCTCATCTTCGCAAACACATCTTCGGGTGACTTGATCAGGACCCGTGTAGAACATAAATCCAGAGATCCATGAAAATTTGAAGCATTTGTCAACCAACAGGCGGCGTTCATGTGGTGAAAAATGAGGTGGTGTTCTTCCTATAGCAAGGTAGTTAGCGATGTCAGCATACCACAGATTATAAGTTTCAATAGAGAAGAGGTGCTTGTCTAGGAAGTTATCATCAATTGCTGCAAGATCATCAAGAACATGTAATCTAGAGAGAAAATCAGCCACCACATTAGCTTTTCCTAGTTTATCAATGATAGTTATATCAAACTCCTACATGAGGAGTAACCAGAGGGCTAACCTACCAGAGATGGTGGGTTTGTTCATCAAGTATTTGATCACTGAGTGATCAGTATAAAGAAATACTTCATAAATGATTATGTAATGTCTGAATTTATTTAATGCATATATTATAGCAAGTAACTCCTTTTCAGTAATAGTATAATTTAGTTCAGCACCTTACAGATTTTTTCTTATGTAATAAATGGCATGCTCAACTATACCTTCTTTTTGTCCTAGCACTGCCCCAATGACATAGTCAGATGCATCGGTGTGGATATAAAAGGGAAACTTCCAATCAGGTCCTCTAAGAATAGGGGTCTTTGTCAACACATCTTTCAACTGCTGGAATGATATTTCATAGTCAGTTGTCCACTCAAACTCTGCTTCTTTCTTCAAAATATTGTACAATGGGGTGGCAAGTTGGTTGAAGTCCTTAATAAATCTCCTGTAGTAACCGACAAGACCAAGAAAATTTTGGACATCCTTCTGCTTTGCTGGAGTGGGGACTGTAATGATGACTACAATTTTTGCAGGATCTACCTGGATACCAAATGATGAGAGGTAATTCCCTAGGACAACTCCCTCCTCCATCATCATATAACACTTCTCACTATTAAGTGAGAGGTTGTAGTCCTGACATCTTTTAAGAACTTTTCCCAAAGTGGCATGAGCCTCTTCGAATGTAGTTCTATATGTAGTGAAATCATCCATGTATATTTCAACACAATCAGTAACAATGTTAGAAAAAATACTTATTACTGCCCTCTAAAAAGTAGTAGGTGCATTACATAATCCAAATGGCAATACAAAATAAGAAAATGTTCCCTATGGGCAGGTGAACATTGTTTTATCTTGGTCTTCTAGTGATATCTTGATCTAGTTGTAGCCACTGAAACTATCCAGGAATGAAAAATACTTCTTACCAGCAAGGTTGTCAAGTACTTGGTCAATAAAGGGCAATGGAAAGTGATATTTCTTGGTGGCTTTATTAAGCTCCCCATAGTCCACACAAACTTGCCATTTTCCACCTTTCTTTGGGACAATTACAAGAGGGGAGACCCACTGGCTGTCAGAAATAGGATATATAAAGCCAGCTTGGAGGAGTTTTTGCAATTCAAGCTTTAGTATATCTCTTAGTGCAGGGTTTATTCTTCTTTGAGCTTGCCTAATAGGTCTGGACTCAGGACTTATATAGATCTTATGGGTACATAGTTTTTGGTCAAGTCCCTTCATGTCAGTATAGTCCCATGCAAAATTTTGCTAAATTTCTGTTAAAATTTGATGAAGATGAGACATCTAAGATTCAATGAGGTTCTTATTGACATTCAATTCCTTACCTAAGGAAATTTCTACTCTTTTGGCTTTATCCAACATAAGAACTTCTGCAAATGAGGGTGACTTTATCTCATGGGGTAATAAAGTATGTAAATAATCAAGTGCTGTAGGAAACTTAGATGAGGACTACCTAGGCAATATGGTTTGTAGGGAATAGTCAGGGACATGACAAGAGGTTTCTTCAGAGCCATAGTAGTTTGTAAGGATTTCTACTAGTATGTCATCTTCTTCTTGTGAGGCCATGAATGGATCTCTACCAATAACCATAAGTTGCTTTACCGAATTGGCTTTGAGGGGAGCATCTCCAAGATCTGGCCAGACAACCTGGTCAAGTTCATCTTGGGGTTTGGCTAGAGAATACAGAGTTAATTTATTGGTATTAATGCCATCAAATATGGTCATTTTTGCCTGAGTCACATGCAATTCAAGCATCTACTATGGCCAACCAAGGCCTCCCTAGGATTAGTGGATACCCTCCTAGTGTGGCTTTGGGGGACAGGATGATGAAATATGAGGGGTAATCTAGGGAATCAAGTGTGACAACAATATCCTCTACCATACCATCTAGCTTGACAGTGGAATTATCTACTAACTAGAGAATGGTGGGTGCTTCCCTCAATCCAATGATACTAATTCTTAACAACACATCCATATTCATTACATTAATAGAGGCCCCTAAATCAACAAAGAAATTTTGTATTTGTATACCATTAATGTGAATGGTAACCACTAGACTTCCTGGATCAGAGTATTTAGGCATCAAGGCTTTACTGAGCATAAGATCAGAAAGCTACCCAAGAACATGGACGGTATCAGGATCTTTCTTTTTCCTACCAGGGTGCTTAATACAGGCTTCCTTGATTGCTTTATTATAAATGGAAATTTATTTGAGGGCATCTAATAACGGTATTTGGACTGTCATTTTCTTCAGTTGGTCAATCATATCAGTTGCAATGGGATTCTCTTTAGAGGTTACTGATTGTTGAGACAATCTTTGTGGATAAGGTAGAATTTTCTCAGTTGGATTAGGTGGTAAAACAGGTGGAACAACAGTATTTTGATTGTTAGGAACTTCTTCAGTATCAGAAACATCATTTATTATGCGTGCTCTAGGTGTAGGCAATGTGGTTCTTGATCTTAAGTGGATTTCATTCACTTCCAGTGAATAAGCCTATTGCTTGTTATTAGGATTTGGATTTGTTTGCACAGATAGTTGTGGCCTTTGAGGACTATTAGTGGTTGTAGGAGGTGGAGGCATGATAGCTTGTTGCTAAGGTGGAGGCATGATAGATTGCTACTAATTAGGTTGATTGGGTCCCCACTGAGGTTGTTGTTGCCAATTACCATGTGGTTTCCATTGGTTATTCTGTTGCGGCTGTTGGTATTGGTTAAACTACTACTGGTATGAGTTAAACTGCTGCTGGTATGGGTTAAATGGAGGCTTTTGTTGGAATTTTTAGTTATATTGTGGCTACTAATAGTTTTTGTTATTCTTTGGCTGCTGGTTAGACCAATTATGATTCCAATTCTATCCTTGAGGGCCAGAATTCTGGGGGTTTTGATTTTTTGACTGATTACTATTATTATTATTATAGCCAATATTATTCAGGGGATCTTGAGGCATACCTTGTCTTTGAGCCCATGGTCACCTTTGAGCCACGTAGAAGACCTCTCCATTCTCCTCATCTATTTATTTGAACTCAGTGGGCATGGAGGTAGTGTCCATGGATGCAATAGTTTTGCACTTACAATTTCTTCTCTTCTCTCTGTAGTGGGGGCAGAATTCAGCCAGCATAGATTTTGCATCCTCTTTCTTCCTTTGAGCTTGCATGGTGTCTAGCTAAGTGGCCATGTCATTGATGATGTCTTTCTTGAAGTCAGACAGGAGGGTGGATAGCTCTATCTTAGATACTCCAAAACTATTTGTCTTATGAGGCAGATCCCTTAGTCCTCTTCCTTTTTTTTATTGTAGCTCTTGAGTAATTGAGGGATATGGTCTTGATATCTACCCAATTCTTTTGAGTGATATGATATGGTCCAAGACTTCTATGCTCCCATCATTGAAAACCTTGAGGCATATGGTCTTGATATGGTCCAAGGCTTCTATGCTCCCATCATTGACAACCTTGAGGAACAGATGCTTCTGTGATTCCTCATTCAATTGGTGTTGAGTGTTCCACTACAGGTTAAACATAAACCTAGAAACATACTCCTCCAATGTTTCATCTTCTTTCTATGACATATTGAAGATGTCATCTCCCTTTAAATACTATCCTCTATAGTACTCTTTATATTTGGAAAGAAACATGTTGCTCATGGCATTCCAATTTGCTACAGCATTAGCTCTGAGGCCCATGAACTACCTTAGAGAATCCTCTTTAAGATTTTACAGGAACAACTTCAGCTTATGGGCATCAGTTGTGTAGTCATAGCTCTTACAGAGGATGTTAAATTCGAAGAGGAAGGTCTTAGGATCTTCAGTGATAAGTCCATATAATTTTGGTAGTACAGCGGCTGGAATGTTCTTCAGGTTTTGGTTACCCTGTTGAGGGGGAATTGGAAAGGGAAAGGTAGGTTGAGCCATCCTTGGAGGAGGTCCTGGTTGTTGTTTTTTTTGTGGCAGATAGATGATAAGAGCTAATGGGTTGTCTTGATATTCATGCTCATCAAAGAGGAAATGCAAATGTAGTGACTCTTCGGAGGACGATGGTGGTGAAATTTCTCCTTGGGCTTCAGCAAATGGATTTTCAAATGGGGCTTCTTCTTCACTATCAACTCAGGGTTCCTATGGCTTGGGATTGAAAATATCAAATGGTTCAGCCTGGTATTGATGAGGAAGAAATCTCCCATGAGGATCTCTTCTTCTATGCATAAAAGGATTGCATGAAATTAAATCCTAGATTTTGAAAACTAGAAGATATGAACACCAAAGTAAGTTTGAACTAACACCATCCCCGGTAGCGGTGCCAAAAATTCTTGGCTAAAAAATTTCCTTAGAAACACATAGCATTGGATTGATATTTTAGGATTGGACACCCTAAATGGCTACTAAGTAGATTATTTAGTCTCATTTAATTATTGACCAGGGATGTAAACTTGGAATGGTATTTACAAAGTATATGCTTCAAACCTTCCTGATTCTCATGGCTAATCATATGGAATTGAAATACATTAAGCTTCAAGAATCTATACTATCTCAAGTAAAGGCATTTACTTTAATAAAATAGTAATAACGAATAGGAATTACTCTACTCACCTATGCTACAAGAACAGTCCACCAATTCTATTACCAGTGGCTGCAGGAACAACAGAGTTCTATTTACTTCTAATGAACAAGGAAATAAATTCTAATCTAATAAAACAATTCACTCATGAAGTGGCCCCCCTTGGATGAGTGAATAGAAATTCAATTAAGATAAAAGACTAAAACTCAAATTCTGCACTCTATTCATTCATGGAGAAAATGTACTTGGAAAGTAAAAAATTGTTACAATATAAACTTCTATTTTAGAAAATATATCAACTAACTCGACCCTTAAGAACTACAAGAGTGGGCTTATTTAAAGAGAAACTACACTACTCCCTAAATCTAGGATCACTCCATTAATGAGGATCACTAATGGATACAAATTTCTCATAATAGAAAATATCAAACAGCAAGAGTAAGTCTTCAAGTTCTTCCCATAATATAGCATGCAGTGGTTCTAGATCTGCGGGTTGTGTTTACTCAGGAACTGAATTGACTTGTTCCTCCATGAAAGTCTTGTGGCATGCCCTTCTTCAACTTCTTACTTAATGCTTTGATATATTGGCACCTTTGCAGCAATGGCTGTCATTGACTCCTTCAGCACCACGCTGTTATTCTTGAATGTGCCATGACTTGATTCCTACAAAATGGTTAGCATACACAACTTCTGACATATATATATTATCATTTAATACTAAGAAAGAAGTGTTAGTTTCCATTTGATATTCTTGCATGACATTTGGCTATAGGAAGGAGACTACCCACAACATAACATAGGGAATAGGATCATTTATTAAGATGCAACTACTTATATCTTGCAACTTCTATCCATCAGTTCCAAGAAAAATACATCATGTTCTTACCATCCATTTACCTACTTATGTCTTTACATATATAAAATATACATATAAAACCATAAGTTTAAAGTCTCTGTTTCGTAAGCAAACTGCTAAAAAAGAAAGTAAGAAACATGGAAAAGATGGCCTTTAAAGAGGCTCATCACTAGTGGCTTTGCCTATGACCTCCTCATTGATCTTGAACTTTATTTCATTTATGGTGACCATTCTCTCATTCCAGGTTTTGGCAAACTGCCGAGAGATCATTTCATAGTGTCTTGCTAGGCATTTCATGAAGGGAAGAATACCTCCTTATTTGTAGAAATACATAACCATAGGTTCTGAAGAAAACTCCTCCTCAATCTTATCATGTTTGATTCTTTTTTATCACAACCCATATTCACAGAGCTCTTAAGCACAACCCACACCCAGAAAAAAGCTTTGTTCCAAGGCCAGCTAGATTAGAAACCCTCCAAGACACAACACCCAAACAAACCAGAGCACAAATTCAGAGCAGATCAGTTACGTGAAATGGAAAAGTTTAAATTATATCTTATCCCTAAAATTCTAACATTTTGTGAGCCATAACTGCAATAGTAGTTGCAATTAGACTCAAAAAACATCGCCAAGATGCCACCGGGGTTAACACATGATAGTGGCGTTGTAATCCATAATCACCATCAATGAAATCCTCACCAAATATTTTATTATTCTTTGTAAATCACACTTTTATCAAATGCCACTTAAAGACATAATGGTAATTTATGGGAAAAATGACATCAGCAGGCCACGTCCACCACCAAGAGGAATTGGGGAACTCACCAGTGGAAGCCACATTGTGTTTCCAATTACAATTCGCATCAAAGTTGAAATGGATAGAGCCCTTAGGTTTTCCATTTAGCACCCAAATCAATCTTATATTTTTAAACATTCTAAATTTTTTTATTAGCACCTCTCATTTCCCATGTAAGTAGGTCCTGAGTATTCTTGGGCAGCTGAGTAACAGCCCTCCAGCATCGTAAACCATCCATATGCAATTTCACAACAACCATAGTTGAATCAGAAACTAAATTCCCTTCCCTGTAAATATGTTTTATAGTGGTCTTACTAAAATGACCCATCAGACCTTTTATATGAGACAGGATAGGGTCAACTCTCCAACCATTCTGGGAGTTTCCATAAACAACCTCAACAATAATCTTGGAATCCCCTTCAATTTCAATACTAGTGCAGCCCAAGTTAAGAGAAAAAATCTTCCCCCATAGCAGAGCCATACCCTCCACCTAGTTAACCGAGTGGTCAATGAGGGCACCAACATAAGCGGCCACCATTCTCCCCCAGTGATCTCATATGATTCCCCCTCCAGCTTGTAGCCTTCCCTAGATAGACCCATCAAAATTAAGTTTATGCCAAGAGGTCTGAGGGGGATCCCAAATAGTCTCCTTTCTAGCTCTGAGTTTAATGTTGTCAAATTTGGAAAACCCCTTACCCATTCCCCAATCTTTAGAAATCTTCTAGTCAAAATCAGTGGGGGGAGATTTGGGATTTTCCAGCTTCCCACCAATAGATTTTCCTATAAAATTTTATACCCAAGATAGAAGACATCCTTTATAGTGAGTTTCATATCTCTGAATATCTTGTTATTGCGCTCCTTCCAAATGACCCAGCAGAATATAGGCGAGACTTGGTTCCACAATATTTTTATCAAGGAGTGTTGTGAAGGTGAGTGTCAATCAAGTGGCATAACCTAGATGTTGTGGTTTGAAACCCAAGGAAGGTTGAGTCTAGAGAGGATCTCCTGCGATATCCTATCAGCAAACTCATAGTGAAGGATGATATGGTTAGTACTTTCCTCTACTTTCCTACAAAGACAACATCTGTTAGCAAGGCTAAACCCTCGTTTGACCAGATTATCAAGGGTGAGGATTTTTCCATGGAGCATTTTCCACCAAAAGAAGTTAACTTTAGGGATTAACTATGGCTACCAAAACTTCCTCCAATAAGAAGTGTCAGCATTGTCATTGATGAGAAGACTATAGGTCGATTTGACAGAAAACCCGCCATGTTGAGTGTGTCTCCATAACAATTTATCAGGTTGGTCTATGATAGGAATGCAGACCAAATGAAATAAATCACTGAGTTTGGTCACTAGGTTGGTTAGGTCTAATCTTCCATGAAGATGTGGGAGGAGGTCAATCCACTTACCATTAGAGATAAAGTTGGAGACAGGAGAACCAATACCAAGGGTCAGAATGTTCCTCAGCTGAGAGAACTGAGAGTTCCTAAGAATGGTGTCCGACAGCTAAGGGTCATCCTAGAACCTAATCTGCCTACCATTTTCCAACAACCAAATGGTCCCCTTTTCCATGATACCTCTGCATTTGAGACTACCATTCCATATTTTTGAGCCCTAGGGTGCCCCCGCACCATGAAGAGTTTACAGTAGCGGCCCCCATCTAGATACTTAGCTTCCATGATTTTGCACCAATCAATAGCTCCCCAAACCATGGTCCACGCAATTTTGGATAGCAGAGCTCTATTAAGGTTGTAGATTTTCCTTAAAACCAAGCCCCACAAGGATTTGGGAAGACAAACCTTATCCCAATAGACCAGTGGAAGGCATTTCTTTTCCTCTAACCCAGACCAAAGGAGGGTGCTTTGAATTTTTTCAATCTTTTCAGCCATCAAACAAAGATTTTAAAAATAGATAGAAAATGAACCAGAATGCCTTGTAGGGATGTAGCAAGGAGTTGTAGCTTACCAAAAAAAATTATAAGTTTACATTTCTATCCCGCCAGCTTCCTTTGGGTCCGTTCAAGAATAGTATTCCAGAATTCTTTCTTCACATCTTTGACAGTCAATGGAAGGCCAAGATAAGTGACAGGAAGCTTATCATCCTAGCATCCTAGAATCTTCAAAAAATTTCTCTACACCAATTTTTCAGTGTTAAAGAAGAAAATTCTACTTTTTTGATAGTTGATATGCTGACCCAAAGTAGTAGCGTAATTTTCTAGCAGCCGATTCCACATCCCAGCTTCCCTAACCGAGGAGGCCCCAAAGAAGAAGGTGCCATCCACAAATTTTTGTAGGATCACAGGTGGGAGAGTGGTAGCTGGATTGATCCCCTCAATCACTCTGGATTGAACCATCTACATCATGTTATGGCCAAGGACCTCTACAAGAATAATAAAGAGGTAATTAGACAAGGAGTCCCCTTGGCAAAGACCCTTACAAATGCAAGATCTAGGGTATATTAGGGAAAGTTAGACACAATGTCTTCTCCACTCTCCCAAAGGGGTCTTCACAACACACAACTCTCTCCACCTAGGTCTCACACCTTTTTAAAATTCCACAACACAATCACACTACTCTTTAAAACATCTTGACAGAGGTTCACTACTTGATTCAAGATGTGCAATATAGTTCAACAATCCCTACTTATGCAATCAACATCCAAATATTGATTCATAAGACCCTAAGTGACAACCAGAGTTGAAGGGGTTAACCCAAGGTAATAAGGGTCTCCTTAAGCCTAACAAAACATGTTCCTTCCATTTAGAAGGTCTAGGGTATCCTTGAGAGGTGAGATCCAAAACTAAGCCTTCATTCTCTTGTAGCCCTCCACAGAGGGTTTATTGGACTTAACTTCAATACTTTCTATTGAGAATAGGGAACTAATCATAGTTTTGAGTACCCTCTATTGAGTACTAACAATCCCTAAAGCCAAGGGTTCTGAAGTGGAAGGGAAGTGGCTTGGATATCACAAAACTAGACAGGCCTAATTGGCAATTAGGTCTCCATTAACAAAGGAAGTAACCCAAAAACATAAGGGAAGATGAAACTAAGACCTATAATTCACTTCGGATGGTCCCAAACTCCTTAAACCCCAATGAAAATTTCTAAATCAACCCTAATCCCATGGAAGTCACTTCTACAACATTCTGTCTGTTGGTTGCCACATAGAGATGTCGACCATTATCTATTCAAAACATGCTCCAAACTTGATTTCCCTACAAATAAACCTAGAAATAATGTAGAAAATATTAAAACCTCTCATTCCACCAAGGATCAGATTTTTCCAAGGGTGGACATGAGAGGAAACCAGAAATTAGTGAATAAACCCTAGTTTTGGTGGGTTTCAAACCAGTGGATAAACAAAATGCTCTAACTTATGATCCAGAGATCATCAAGACCTCAAAAAAATTAAAAATAAAGGAATTACACTCCTTCTTACTTTCTAATTGGTTTCATCCCTTGATCAATCCGTACAGGTCCGTACCCGAGTCTGCAAGTCGACTATATGCAAGAAAATTAGTTATTTTATTGATTTGAAAAGAAAAATTACATCATGAATACTTTCCACCTGCCTGAAAGGGCTATGAAATCTTTCCCCAATGGTTAAAACCATATTTCAAACTATGTGACTATTGGGGAAGTCATTTAGACTTTGAAACTAAAAGATGCAAAATGTTGTCAAAGTTGGTTGACAACTTTTGACAACATTTTGAAAAGTTGCATAAAAGATGCAATATTATTGTAGAATTTGAACCTAGTGTTCCTAACATCCTAAGAATATTAAATTCCCAAATCCTAGGTTCTAGGGACCCTTTGACCAATGGTTGACCAAGTGGCTTATGGATGCCAAACTTGGAACCAGGCCTTACAATTGGGTCAATGGACTAAAAGTGATACCCTAAGGACTTAGGCATCCTCAAGACCCCCTAGGAGTCTCATCTTGATGAAGTATTCATGTTGTAGCAGTGGGTGCCCTTGCACCATACTCCCCTTGATTTTTAGAACTCAAGTTCCCACTTGAATCCAGTTGATCAATGGAAGTGCCATGTTGTTGAATCTGGTCTTCAGTCATCCATGTGGCATCAATATTGGGGAGGCCTTTCCACTTCACAAGGTACTAGATATATGTTTTCAATCTGGTCTGTCTAAGGACTTTGGATTCCAATATTTTCTCCAATTGCACTGGTTGGCTAGGAGGTAGATTGGTCACAACATCTGAAGTATCTGAAGGACTCACATTGTTAGAAGTACCTGCATCATTGCAATCTACATCACCTTTATAAGAGGTTAGATCAGCAATGTTATTAATTGGAGAAATAAACAAAGTAGGGGGAAGGGTTATTTCATAAGAATTCTCTCCCACTTTGTGCAAAATGGTGCATGGGCCAACTCTCTTCATGTGGAGTTTGGAAAATCTTCATTTTGGTAACCTCTCTTTCCTAAGGTATGCCCAAACCTTGTCTCCAATCTAAAATTGAACTTATTTTCTCCTTTTATCTATCTACTCTTTATACTTCTATTTTGTTTGCAGTAGTTTTCTTTTCACTTCATGTTGAACTTGTGCAATGAGATCTGCAAGTTATTCTCCCTGAGAACTGATCTTAAAGTCTGAAGGTAGATCTATCAGGTCCAATGGGCCTCTTGGATGCAACCCATAAACTGTATGGAAGGGTATTTTACCAGTGGATCTATTTAGAGAATCATTAAATGCAAACTCTGCTTGTGGGAGGATGATATACCAACTTTGATTATGCTTCTTAGTTAGACATCTGAGAAGGTTCCCCAATGACCTATTCACCACTTCTATTTGGCTGTCAGTTTGTGGGTGATAAGAAGAGCTATAAGTTAAGTTTGTTCCCAATTTCTTGTGGAGTTTTCACCAAAAATGTCCTGGGAACTTAGCATCCCTTTCAGATACTATTGTCTTTGTTAGTCCATGGATCCTAACAACTTCTTTGAAGAAGAGTTGAGCAATGTGGGAGGCATCATTTGTGCTTTTGCAATGGACAAAGTGCACCATCTTACTGAATCTGTCTACAATCACAAAGACACTATCAAAACCATGTTTGCTCCTAGGAAGGCCCATTAAAAATTCCATGGAGATTGACTCCCAAGGCCTAGTAGGAATTGGCAAAGGCTAGTATAATCCCTGATTAGTGGATACACCCTTAGCTTGCTGATAGATAGTGCATGCTTCCACAAATTTCTTTATATCATTAGCCATCTTAGGCCAAAAGAAACTCCTATTGATCTGGTCTATATTCTTATCTATGCCAAAGTGACCACCCATGCTACCACAATGTTTTCCTTTGATGATGTTCAGTGTCATAGAGCACCTAGGTATGAAAAGTTGAGAACCTTTTAACAAAAGATCATTCTAAGTGAGAAATTCAAAGAACTCAGTGTGATTTTTGCCTACAATTTGAGAACACACCTTGAATTCCTCTCCAAAATTTGGATCACCTTCATATAGATGATTCATAGCATCAATCCCAATACTTTGTAGTTGCACTTCTTCAATCAAAACAACTCTTCTATTGAGGGCATCATCAACTTTGTTTGCTTGACCCTTCTTGTACTTCAATGTGAATGTGTATGCCTGAAATTGTTCCATCCATTTTATATGCTTTACACTTAGTTTTTCCTAAGAATTTAGAAAACTTAATGCATGGTTGTCAGTATAGACAAAAAATTCCTTTGGTAAAATGTAGTGTCTCCAATTTTTAAGGGCCTGCATTACTGCATACATTTCAAGTTCATATGTTGAGTATCATTTCTTAGCCTCATTTAGCTTTTTAGAGAAGAAATCTACAGGTTTCCCCTCTTGGCTTAGTACAGTACCAATGGCTAGGTTACTAGCATCTATCTCCACAATAAACACCTTCCTAAAATCTGGTAAGGTCAAGATAGGATATTGGGCAACCCTATTCTTCAAGTTGTCAAAAGCATTGTTAACATCATTTTTCCAAGAAAATTTAGTTTTCTTACCACCCTTCATGGTATCTAGCATAGCGGCACATACATGATTGAAGTTCTTTATAAACTTTCTATAAAAGGTAGAAAGACCATGAAAGCTCCTTACCTCACCTTGATTTCTTGGAGTGGGCCAATTGACAATGGCCTCCACCTTACTAGAATCCATATTTAGTGTTACCTTTGAGATAAAAAACCCCAAAAAGGTAAGTTCCCTTTGCATGAAGGTAAATTTCTCCAAGTTGATGATGAGCTTGTGGTCATGAAGTCTCTTGATTAGTTTCTCCAAATGGTTTAGGTGTTCTTCCTTGCTGCTGCTAAAAATCAATATATCATCCAAATATATAACAACAAATTTACCAATATAGTCAATGAAAATTTCATTCATGACTCTCATGAATGTGCTTGGGGAATTTCTTAGCCCAAATGGCATTACAAGCCATTCAAATAACCCCTCAGTGGTCTTAAATGTACTTTTCCATTCGTTTCCTAGCCTAAATCTTTTCTGATGGTAACCTAACTTTAATTCTATTTTGGAAAAGTAGGAAGCAGTCCCAAGTTGATCAAGCAGATCTTCAATTCTTGGGATGGGGAATCTATACCTGATTGTTATCTTGTTTATATCCCTACTATCAGTGCATAACCTTCATGATCCAACCTTTTTACGTGCCAAAATAGAGGGACCTGCACAAGGACTGAGACTTTTCTGTATTAGGCCTTTGGCTAGTGTTTCTTGGACTTATCTAGAAATCTTTGCATTCTGATTGGGAGTCATCTTATATGGTGCCTTGTTTGGTAATGATGAGCCTGGTATGAGATTAATTTGATGAGTGATATCTCTAAGGGGTGTGTAGGAAGAGGGTAGATCATTTTTTATAACATCACTATATTTGTTTAGCAACTCCTTGACCTCTACTGGTATGGGTTTTATCTTGTCTGATTCTTCCTCCTCCTTAGGCTTCATGATCAGTATGAATCTTTCCTCCTCTAATTCTTTCAATTTTTTTACCATTTCTTTTTCTCCTATCACAATTACAATGGGTTCCTTCTCTGATTTTTGATCAGGTAGTTGCTTCATAGTAAAAGTTTTTCCATCCCTAATGAGAGTGTAGGTATTTTTTCTACAGCTATAGGTGGCATCCATGTCATATTTCCATGGTCTCCCAAGTAGAATATGGCAAGCATCCATCTCTACAACATGATAGAAAACCTTATTCTTGAAATCTCCTAGAGAAAATTCTACCATATCCTTTTAAGTGACTAGTGTTTATTGTCCTTTAGTGAGCCAAGAAACATTATAAGGGAAGGGATGTGGTGTTTTTTTTAATTCTAACTTCTGTATCATTTCCTTAGAAATTAAATTCTTTGTTGAACCAAAATCTATTAACAAGTTACATACCTTTCCTTGGCATCTAACCCTTGTTTTAAAAAGGTTCTTTCTTTGGGGTGGCTCTTAAGTGTGTGGTACTTGCAAGAAGGCTTGTCTCATCATCAGGTAATTTGTCCCTTCTTTAGCTTCAAGTTCTTGGTTTTCTTCTTGGACCAATTGAGCTCTTCTCTCACCTTGGTTATTGTTCCTCCTCTTAGGGCATCTCCCTGCATGGTGGCCTAACTGATTACAGTTGTAACACCTTAGGGGTTCATTTGTTCTTCCCCTACCTCTTCCAAAAAGTCTCCTGCCTCTGTAGCCTCCTCTATTACTTGACTCTCCTTGGTCTCTTCCTCCTTGATTCTTCTCCATGGGTCTGTCATTTCTTGAGTTTCCTCTACCCCATGTATTTCCTCTTCCTCTAAATTTTTTGTTGGGGTTATTGTTACCTCTACCCCTAGAACTTTGATGTCGTCTTCTCTTGAAATTGTCTTCAACTTTTAGTGCTAATTGGAAGCACTGTTGGACTGTGGTTGGAGAGAACAAAATCAACTCATCCTGGATATTTATCCTCAATCCTTGCATGTATCTTGCAATATTTACACTTTATGGCTCTACCAATTTGGATTTCATGGAGAGATTTTGAAATTCTTCAGTGTACCCTGAGATATCCATTTCTTTTTGCCTCAAACTTTGTATTTACTTATGAAGTTGCACTTCATAATCTTACGGCACATAAGCCTCCTTTACTAAGGCCATCATCTTCTTCCATGTGCTCACTGGATTCTTATCCATCTTCACCCTCTCTACTTGAGTGAAGTTCCACCAAGTTAGGGCTAACCCCTTTAACTTGGACTTTGCAATTTTCACCTTCTGGTGTTTTGGTATCTCCTCACAATCGAAGAAACTAATAAGTGCATCCATCCAGTCCATGAGTTTTTCTACATCCATCTTCCCCTTGTAGACATGTAGGTCAAGCTTAGTGTCCATGGTTCTCCTCTCCATAGACTTAAAAGTATTCACCAGTAGTCTCTGATCTGCAGGGATCTCCTCTTCCTCCTGCAAAGGGGCTTCTTCATCACTCCCATCCTCTTCCATTCCAGAGTTACCACCACTATTCTTGACTTGTTCCTTTAGCCTTTCCATCTCCTACCTCATCCATTTTCTCTCTACATCATGCTCCTTTACTACTCTCAGTAGCTCCACATTAGTCATCCTATTTGGAAGTTCACTTTCTTCACCACCATCTGACATGGTTCCAACCTGAATCAATCCAAAGATCCTTAAGCTACTCTGATACCACTTGATGCAAGATCTAGGGTATATTAAGGAAAGTTAGACACAATGTCTTCTCCACTCTCCCAAAGGGGTCTTCACAACATACAACCCTCTCCACTTAGGTCTCACACCTTTGTAAAATTCCACAACACAATCACACTACTCTTTACAACATCTCGACAAAGGTTCACTACTTGATTCAAGATGTGCAATGATGTTCAACAATCCCTACTTATGCAATCAACATCCAAATATTGATTCATAAGACCCTAAGTGACAAACAGAGTTGTAGGGGATAAGCCAAGGTTTAAAGGGTCTCCTTAAGCCTAAAAAAACAAGTTCCTTCCATTTAGAAGGTCTAGGGTATCCTTGAGAGGTGAGATCCAAAATCAAGCCTTCATTTCCTTGTAGCCCTACACAGAGGGTTTATTGGACTTAACTTCAATACTTCCCATTGATCCCAGGGAGATAATCACATTTTTGAGTACCCTCTATTGATTAATAACAATCCCTAGAGCCAAGGGTTCTGAAGTGCAAGGGAAGTGGCTTGGATATCACAAAACTAGACAAGCCTAATTGGCAATTAGGTTTCCATTAACAAAGGAAGTACTCCAAATACTTAAGAGAAGATGAGAATAAGACCTAGAATGCACTTGGGATGGTCCCAAACTCCTTCAACCCCAATGACAAGGTCTGAATCAACCCAAATCCCATGGAAGTCACCTCTGCAACATTCTGTCTGTTGGTCGCCACATAGAGATGCCGACCATTCTCTATTCAAAACATGCTCCAAATTTGATTTCCCTACAAATAAAAATAAAAATTATGTAGAAAACATGTAAACCTCTCATTCCACAAAGGATCAAAATTTTCCAAGGGTGGACATGAGAGGAAACCGGAAATTAGTGAGTAAACCCTAGTTTTAGAGGGTTTCAGACCAGTGGATAAACAAAATGCTCTAAATTATGATCCAAAGATCATCAATACCTCAAACCAAATGAAAAAGAAATTTATTACACTCCTTACTTTCCAATTGGTTTCATCCCTTGATCAATCTATACGGGGCCGTACCCAAGTCTACAAGTCGACTGTATGCAAGAAAATCAGTTATTTTATTGATTTGAAAAGAAAAATTACATCATGAATACTTTCCACCTCCATGAAAGGGATATGAAAGCTTTCCCCAATGGTTACAACCATATTTCAAACTATATGACTGTTGGGGAAGTCATTTAGACTTTAAAACTAAAAGATGCAAAATGTTGTCAAAGTTGCTTGACAACTTTTGATAACATTTTGACAACATTTTGAAATGTTGCATAAGAGATGAAATATTATTGTAGAATTTGAACCTACTATTCTTAACATCCTAAAAACATCCTAAGAATATAAAATTCCCAAATCCTAGGTTCTAGTGACCCTTTGACCAATGGTTGACCAAGTGGCTTATGGATGCCAAACTTGAAAATGAGCCTTACAATTGGGTCAATGGACTAAAAGTGATACCCTAAGGACTTAGGCATCCTCAAGACCCCCTAGGATTCTCATATTGATGAAGTATTCATGTTGTATCAGTGGATTCTCCCCCACCACTTACCTGGGGAAAATGTTGCACCAGGTTTTCCATTAAACAACACCGAGAATCTCACAGTCTCCAAGCAAACCTTAATAAGGGTGATAAATTGCTCAGAGAAACCAAAAGCAGAAAGGACTTTGTAAAGGAAATTCTAGTTGACTTTATCATAGGCTTTAGAAACATCTAGCTTGAGGGCCATCCTGAAAACCTTAATACGATCAATGGGATGTATAATTTCATGTGTAGTGATGGCAGCATCCATAATATGCCGACCAGGGACAAATCCATTCTGATTGGGACTAATAATTTTGTCAAGCAGAGGTTTGATGTGATTAACCATAATTTTAGAGAAGACTTTATATAAATTATTGCAAAGGTTAATAGGTATGAAGTCCTCTATGATTTTGGGCTTAGCACATTTGGTTACCAAGACAATATAGGTATCATTAAGTTTCTTAAGGATATTTTTACATCTAATGAAGTCATGGGCATCACGAATGACATCAAAACCCACAATATACAAAAATTCTTGGAAGAAGGCCAGGGGACTTGTAGGAATCATTTGTGATAGCCCTAGGGAGCTGAGAAATGAGATAGTCTTGGAGGTTAACAGAGTCCCCAAAATTCATGTTGGTGAATGATCTGGAAAAATAATCAGTGGCTAAGTCCCTAAGTAGAATTGGGTCAGAGAATTCCAAGCCCCCATAGTTCCTGAGAGTGGTGATGGAATTCCATTTTTTGTGCTTACAGGCATATTGATGAAAAAAGGCAGTGTTACGATCTCCCTCCTTTAGCCATAAAACCTGGGATCATTGTTTCAAAAAAAACTTCTTCATTAGCTAAGGTCACCTTCCACCATCTCCTAGTATTTTCTTCCTCAATGTGTAGTTCACCCAACAAATCACCCCCTGCCATTTCCCCTTGAAGAACTTCAATTTTCTCAGATAAAGCCTTCTTTGTATGGAAGATGTCTCCGAAGGTAAATTTTCTCCAACCTTTAATAGCTCCTCTAATGAGCTCCAGCTTTGAAGCAACCCTAAACATGGTTGAGCCTTTGATCGGGGTAGACCACCACTACTGGATCTTATCACAGAAGCCCAGGTGGGAGGCCAACATAATCTCATATTCAAAAGGTGCAGGGTATGGGTATCACACATCCATCCATTTAAGAAGGAGGGGGTTATGATCCAAAGTTGTCCTAGGAAGCGCAAATAAAGAGAAGGTCGCCCCTGAATCCCAGGAAGAGGATAGGAAGACACGGTCAAGGGGAACCTGGATGAGATGATTCCCTTTTCTATTGTTCGTTCAGGTGAAAGGGTTACCCCTTAGCACAACATCATAAAGACCATTATCACAGACAAAGCTAGCCAGGTCTCCCATGCTATTAGTGTAGTCCATATTGCCTCTGCATTTTTCAGAAGGGAATAAAGGATAATTAAATTCTCCCGCCACCATGATTCTAGAATCCTAGAGACTTGAGAAATACAAATTTAGTTCTTCCCAAACCTCCCTTATCCCTTGGTGGGTATTAGGAACATAGATATTATAACAAAGCCAAGCATCCTTCGGAGAGGTGGAGGATACTGCTAGATGACAGTGGGAGAAGTTGTGAGCAAAACCCCTAACCTTGGATGGGTTCCAGAGAGTGGCAATACCTCCCGAGGCCCCTTGAGCCTCAGAGTAGATAAAAGTGGCCCCAGGCCATAGCCTTCCCACCAACAGCTCAAAATTATCATGCGACATTTTAACCTCTTGAATTAAAAGAATGTCAATCTTATAATAAAAAATATACTACTTGAGAGTGAGTTGTTTCTGAGGGTTTTTGAGCCCCCTTATATTCCATGATAGAACAATTATTTCTTACCTTTTTGGTTGATATCTAGCGTTTGCTTCCTTCCTGCAGCAATATCCTTTATCATGCTCCTTTGTCTTCTAGCTCTATCCTTCGGCCGACCTGGTTTGGTGTCCACCCCAACATCAATTTTTTTTGGCCTTGTCTTCTTTTGTTGAGTTTTCCATTCCTGTTCGCCGCTCTTTGGGGTCCCATTGGGTTTGGAGCAGCCGAGAATAACTGGGGATCTAGAGGCCATGGGGTTGAGAACAACTTCCACCATAGGAGGATACGAGGACACCCGGATGTGTTTATTGCAAGCACAGAGACATTGAGTTCTGTCTGCAAGAGTGTCAAACTTGGGTTGGTACCTTGTAAAGTCTTCATCACCAGGCTAGTGGTATCAGAGATGTGTTCAATCTGTGGGAATACATGAACTGAGATGATACATTGCTTGGTCTCTGCTCGGTGCCAACCGAGTTCACCTCATCAGTTCCCTTCTCCTTTTCCATCAATATTTCACCATCTTACAGACCAAACAAGTTAGCAACTGACCCTATTGTGGTTCCACAACCCTATACCTCAGGCACCCCCAATGTGAGGCCTCACCCCGAACCCCATCGTAGTTTTCCAGTTTTCTGCTTATGATAGATTTAGCATATGATACTTTTCTTTGAATGCACTATATACATTATGGAATATATGCTTTATGTCATGGATTTGATTATTTAGAATGTATGGACACATGATGCTTTACGTTGCACCTTATGGACTATATTATGTTTTCTATTATGAACCTTTATTCTAAGACTATTGATTTGGAAACTCATTATGATTATGTTCTGGTTTTTGATGAGATTTGGATTTATTTCATCTAAATGTTGAATTTTAATTTATTGCAATGTGAATTTTATCTTATCCTAAATTCTTAAAAAGAGAATTATGTGATTTTGTGATCTTTAGTAATGACCTAGTATATCGATGATGTCCTTATATTCTGAATATTTCTTATCTCTTTATGATGTATATTTATTTTCTTGGACTACTGATATTTAAATTGAGTGTGCAGGTAAGAAACCATGGTATTTTATTCGGGGAACCAAAACAAAGGGATATGTGAACTCAGTTGAGCCAAGGTTGCATCTGATGAGAGACAAGGCCTTGTTGTTTCATAATTTTTTTCATAAAAGTAATTGGATAAGTGTGAAAGTGTAATCTTTAAATGTATTTCTTAATTTCTTTGTGAGTTTTGCCTAAGTGGATATGACATGGCCTAGTGATGTGTAAATTTTGTGTGTGTCATTTTACACTTGTGTTTTGTACTTAAGGCCATGACATGTCAACTTGGGAATAGTTGTCCACATACCTAGATTAGTACATTAGTGAATCCCCATATGCACACCTTGGGTTGGGAGATGGGAGTGTTGTCACCTCATTGAATTTTCGAAATTACTCTTAGAATGGACTTTTAGAGGGGTTGTGGAGTGTCCAGGGGTGTTTTGGGGTCATTTTTAGGTAGCCCACTTGTTATACCAATAGTTAAGGGCCTTTTTAAACCTAGGATAGCCCCCATTTGACCATGTGACCCTTCCAAAAAGTTGATTTCCCAAGTTGGACGAAGATCAACTTTTGTGAGTCTTGACTTGGGTAGAACACCATTCCATATTAGTGTTAGGACATGATTCACCTTTTTGGAAGCTCCTTTCTTAGTTTCATATTTGGTAAGGTGTAAGAGTGTAGGGAAGAGGGACCAATTAGAGAACTTTTATTCTCCCCATGAGCTTTCTAGAGGGCTTTTTAGTGGGAACTCTCCAAGTTGAAGAGTTTGAACACCCACTCCCTAATTTTGGGGACATTGCTAGAGTTGGAGATCTTGGAAGGAGGGATTTGGCTAAAAGGGAACTCTTCTACAAATTTCTTCCTTAAGCTTGGATCTTAGGTTGGTGGACATTATGAAACTCTCTCTTTCTCTCATGTAAACTATGTGTTCTTGATATATGTTTATTGTTGTGCTTGATGGACTTGTTGAATGCTTTGGATCTTGTTGTTATTGTGATGTTTGATGTTGTTGAAAGTTTTTCCTTTGTCTTTCTTTGCATGTTTGTTAATGGGAGTATCAAGACTCACTCAACCTTGGGAGGGAAGAGTAGTCTTTGGGGTGGAGGTGCATGACAGCCCTTGGTGTAGAGTCTCTCCTCAAGGAGGAGAGGGAAAAAACATGGAGTATGGGCTCCATGAAGCCTCCCTCATTGTTGCTTAATTGGGGGACATAAGGGTATGTAGCTATTGAGTTGTAGATGTGAAAGAATGTATTTTGGACAGCCTTGTGAAGGCTGGAATTTTTATGTTTGGGATGGCTTTCTCCCTTGGGTACTTGGTCCACTTCACCCCAAGTAGGATCCTTGAATGAATCCTTTGTAAAAGCCATTGGAAAGGGAGTTTTATGTAAATGTTGCTTGTTCTTTGTTTGTGATATTGTATGAGTGTTTTTCCTCACCTTTGTTTCGTTCCCCAAGCTCAAGGGTGGCCTCATAGGAGGCCTAGGTTGGGTGGAGAACAGCCCATAGTTTCTTGTTTCCCTTGTTTTGCTCTTGTTTACAGATTTGTGGAGATGAGACACCTTGAAGTTTTGTGTGAGCTTGGAAGGAAAGAAGGGAATATATATATATATATATATATATATAGTTTATGTACACCACATTTAGCTATTCTTGTTTTGATAAGTCCATGAGGCACATGTAATGATATATCTATAGAAAATAAGCTATTGTAAAGGGCCAAGTGGCTGAAAACTTTAGGTATCCTTGGGTTTATTGAAAAGAAACTCTTGCTGTAAATTTTTTAGATTTCTTTTGTTTTTATGCTCTGATTTAAATAATATTACCCTCTTATGTCTTGAACTATGAAAAGAATGAGACATGCCATTACTTTCTTAATGCAAATACATATATGCTTGGAAGCTCTTGTTAGTTAAAATTTTGCCTCATGGCACATACATATGCTTTTGATGCATTTGGTATAATAAAAAAATTAAAATACAAATTTGAAAACCATGCATATTGTTGGTTGTATTCTAGGTTTTGGTTGCTTCCCCTCGGCTTTGTGGTTTTCCCTCTCCAATTTTTCATGTTTTCAAGCCTAAACCTGTGAAAATTTTCAAAAGACTTGAAACCCTAGCTCTTTTTCAGTGTTCAAATTTGAAGAAAAACCCTAAGGCGTTGTCCGCTTATGTTTCTCAGTTACCTTTTTGCCTCACTTAAGTCATGAGTTCTATTCTCATCACTTAGTCACATAACTAAAGATAGCATATACCTTTTTATCCCTGACTTAGCGATTATCCTTTGTCGCATTGTCTCATGCAACATAAGAATATTCCTTTTTCTTTCCCAGACTTCATGATTTACTTTGTGTCGCGTAATTGCAGAATCGTTAAAACATAACAGTAATATATCAAGGGGCCCATAGATAGGTTGGGAGGTCACATGAAATTTTCTATAGTTAAGAGTTTATTATGAGACACTGCAATTTCCTTTTGTCACATAATCGCTAAATGAGTCTGATGTGAATTGTGATGCAAAGGCTTTAGTCGCGCAGTCTCTAGAAAAGATGCCAGTTAAGTCAAAACTTATGAGACTATGCGACTAACCTTTGGTGGTTTCGAATTTAAAGCACATTCGGGTTGTTGCCAGATAACTCAGATTTCAAATCAAAATAAGACATGTGTCAGGAGGTAAATGGACTTTAGCATAATCGCTTAAAGGTAAAGATTTATTCAATGACTACAAGACTAACTAGGATTTTCTGTTGGTCGTAAGGTCTCAGAATATTTTAAGGATATGAGAAGTTACTTGGCAATTAAGCGACAGCCGTCAAATAAAATTATTGAAAGATCCTACGGTAATCACCAAGTCTGAGAATAAAAGAGCCTACGGAGAAAATTCCTCGCGACTCAGCGGCTAATGGTATGTCGCGAGGTCGCAAAATCAATTAAAGGGAAAGATACCTTTGTCGCGATGTCTCAGGAAGTTTTGGCATTTGGCATTTTCATTCAGTGATCGAGCGACTAAGGGCAGTCGCGCAGTCTGGAAAAAGAAAGATGACATTTGGCGACTAAGAGATAACTGCAGAGGTTAACACTAACAGTTAGTCGCATAGTCTCATGAAGAAACGTGGGTTAGTAATAACCACTGGCGACTTTGATATCCTTGTGTTGCGTGATCACCAAATGGTTACTGTGGTTAGAAAAGATAAGGAAGTTGTGTAGTCACCATGTCTCCAGATAAATCACAGGTTAAGGATTGGGATCAGCGATAGAGAAAGTAAGTGCAGTCGCGTGGTCGGTTAACGCCAAATTCTATGAAAAGGTGGCAGTATCAAATATGTCAGTATGAATCATTCGCCGGCCAATCAGATTTTTAGATTTTGATTAGTGTGCTGAAAAGGGTAGCTGAGATGTATGACAGTGGGCCAATCCTAGAATGACATGTTAGCTCATTTGAATTTTAGAAGGTTTTGCCGAGGATTCATTTTTATGAATTTGATTTTCCTGTCACGCTTAGGAAACTACGGCTAGGTTTTCAATTATGTTCGTAGTATGTGGAATTAAAGACAGAATTGATATTCTGAGAATCATGAGCTATGTACTTCGAACGGTTACTATAAGGAGTTGATGGCTTATTCATTCGCATTCACCTTGCTTTTAGAATTCCTAAACTTGAAGAGTTTAGTTGTCTGATAGAGAAAAAATTCAAAGATTTGCAGAGTTTTCTATGATTTAAAAGCTCATTGTTTCTAGAATTGTGCATAGGACAGTCTGTGAGTCTCATTGATAGATTTGTTTCAATACCAGTAAAGAAGAAGAGATTCAAGCACTGAAAACATGAGTAGAGCGGTGAGTATAGCCTTGACCAGTGGTGAAAGTGAGAGGGTGGAAGATGAGGCCAAGGGAAAAGTTAATTATTCAGATGAATTCCTCCGTCTGCTTCCTGGTTTGACTCAGAATAAAAGGGAAAATGCAAATGTGCTAATTGATGACTACCGAGATGTTTGAGATGCTGTTACTCCAAGAACAACAATTTTTTCTCTTTTTAATTATTTTTATAAGAACTCTGACAAGGCCATTCCAGTATCAAACCCTTGGACCTGTGGTTTAGCCAGGTTAATTATTCCTGATGTTTTCATGGATGTAGACTTGTTCTTAGACTTAGCCAATCATTATGATGTTTTTTCCAAGACCGTCAAAAGGCATGATGGCACTGCCCTATTGATATTGAACAGAAATTCATTCATGCAAGCCTTCAGCTTATTTAGCACCATGTCCACCAGAATTGACATGACGAAGCAGAAACAGAGATATACTTTGAAGCCTGGTATTGCTAGAAGCCAGTTGCTGAAACATATGCTGAAAGAAGTGAGAAAGTATTTGGATCCTATGCCTGGACCCAGCCCATATTATTACAAGGATCTACATTTCTATATCAAGTATGTTGCCTATGCCCTATGTAGAGTGCTAGGGATAGATGGTGACGCAGAGAAGATTAATGCAGGAATTTTGATGATGGTGTTGGACCTACAAGAGGTCCACTCCAATACTAGTTATGATTATATTTAGCATATCATAGATGAAATGCATGAGGGTTTCATTGCAACACATAAGAAATTGAAAAACCCAAAAGAGAAGGAGCCCAATTTTTTACACTACTCCATTCTTATGCATTTCAATTTTGTTATCATGGATGTTAATAATTTAGTCCCTCAGAGATTCTACCAAGCAGGACCAAATCCTATCCAATTTTGGGTGAGGGTTTGGAATTACACTTCTAGGGACTGTGATTATTGTGTTTTTTAGAATTGGATTGTGTATCCAATAATACATAGTTTGGGGATTAGCAGAACAAGAATCCCACTAAAGATTATGCAATTGCCTAGGCCATGTGACTACACAGATAGGTGGGATGGAAAGCTATACAGTCATCAGGGTATATGGGTGCATTCACCCACCTCATCTATTACCATATTATGTACTGGCAAGAGTGGCAGCAATGATTTATATGGTAGCTATTGTTGACAGAAAATGAGCATTTTGCACCACATAAGAAGGGGACTTTGACCCCTAGGCAGTTCCAAATTTTTAACTTCACAATTGGCAAGGGTGCTATTGATGCAGTGGGTCAATGGTTGGAAGGATACAGAATGGGGCAGCCCCTTATAGATACATTGACCCAGAAGGTTTTATGGCAGGGGTAAGAAGATTGTATACTCCTACAATCCCCAATACTAATGTCCACTGTGAATGCATAGAGGAAGATGCAACAAGGAATA
>MU228013.1:1761636-1773197 GCA_018584345.1 Thuja plicata
TCCTGAAAGTATGCCAAATCTGGGTAAACTTGGAGGGAAGTCTAGGAGAATCTCCTAAGACAATCATGTGCCAGGAAAAAGGCTCAGGCCAAAAAGGTTTGAAGAAATCATGAATCCACTGCCAATACTGTTGAGCTCTCCTACAGAACCAGAAGATGTGGAAGAAAGTCTCAGGGTGACCACAGAAAGGACATCAAGGGTCATGAACACCCAAATGTTTGAGCTTAGGTCCCACCGGGAGTCTTTGAAAAAGTAAACACCAAGCAAAAAGAGCCATCTTGGGCTCCGTAGTGGCAGCCCAGATAGTCTGCAAGCAAGAGCTCCAGTGAGAAGTGGAAGAATGAAGATGCCATCTCTGATTAAGGGTATCCACCATCAGAAGATGGGGGACAACCACCTATAAAGTAGCCTTGGTTTGTAATTGTTGAAAGGCATGGCAGGATACCATTTCCAATCCTTCCACCAGGACCTAACAGCCTGAATACCAATCTTATGAAGCAAGTTAGCATGAGTTGTAGAAACCAACAGATCAAAAGTCTGACAATCTGAGCGAGCCAAACGATACTGAACCTGCATATCCTCCCAGGAACGGAGACCCATAGAGGCCATAGAGAAAAGGTCCTTGGGAGTTTGGATGCCACATTTGAAAACACGCAGAGCACTAGTCCCTTGAGTCTTGGCCAGGGGGATGCCTTGAATAGAAAACAACTGAGACCACCAAAGGCTCTACTGATTGAAAGAAAGCCCATTGCGAAAGGCATCACCATCCCAACGGAGCCAGGGCTTAATAGCTTCCCAGGCTTTCCAAATGCTCTTGATGATGAAAGTATCCTGAATCTGAACAGGTTCTTTCATAGTGAGCAAGGTCTGTAGACTAATGTACATCCAAGCCGGCCTGTGAACAGGGAATCCTGAAGAGATGCAGTGCCTGACAAGAATTTTCTGGGCCTCATCACCAGTAAGAGCACGGATAATCCACTTAGCACAGAGAGCATGCCCTTGCTTCTGAGTGGAGAGAAGGCCAAGGCCTCCAGAATCATGAGGAAGGCAACAAAACTCCCAGGAAACCCTGTGAAACCCATGGCTGTCAGCTCCAGAGGCCCAAAGAAAGTCTCTGAGGAGACGTTCCAGCTTGATATAAGAAGCCTTAGAAGGAGCCCAACATGAAGAGTAGTAGACATGAGTAGCAGCCAGCACTTTGGAGCAAATCTTAAATTTCCCAGCAAGGGAGAGAGGCTTGCAAATCCAATATTGCAAGTTTTTTCCAATCTTGGCAATCACAACATTCCATAAATCCACAGAGGATCCATGGAAAGCAAAGGGAATGCCCAGGAAGAGGAAGACTACCCCATGGTGAACCCACTTCCAGTCAAATTTATCAAGCCAGGGAGGGGCTAGAAGAAAAGACTGTCTGAAACAAAGGGTTTTAGACCATTAGATAGCAAATCCAGAGGCTTGACAAAAGGTGTCTAGGCACTACAAGGCATTAGAGATGTTCTCCTCATCCTCAATAAGAGTGAGAAAGGAATCATCAGCAAAGTGACCATTAACAAGCTGGGAAGAGGATTCAGGAAGGGAAATGCCACGAACCAAACCAGAGGAAACAAAATTGGCAAGCAAATACCCAAAGCCTTCATCAACAAGCACATATAAAGCAGGAGCCAGCGGACAACCTTGCCAGATGGATCTAAAATGCCCAAAAGTATCAGATTGAGACCCATTGATGGTAATGCACACAGAGGCATCACCAAAAAGCATTTCCACAGACTGCAAGAAGTGAGGACCCAACCCAAGAGCTTGAAGCATAGAAAGAATGAAAGGCCATTCAATGCAGTCATAGGCTTTAGCAAAATCAATTTTAAGGAATAGGGTAGCCTATTTAGATTGATGAGCCCATTCCATCCCTTCCCAGACAGCAATAATGTTGTCAAGAATATACTTAGATTTAATAAAGCCAGTTTGCTCAAGGTGAACAATAAGAGGAAGGAGATGTCTGATTTTGAGAGCTAAAGCTTTAGCAATTATCTTGTAGGAGATGTTCAACAAAGTGATGGGCCTCCAATTGCAGATATCCTCGGGATCACCAGATTTAGGTATGAATTTGATATTCCCTTTATTAATTAAAGTACCAAAACTTTTATTGTGAAAGGCCTCAAAGTAAACTTTGTGCAGGTCAGGACCAATAGCATCCCAAAGGTGTTTGTAGAATTCACAGGGGAAGCCATCACATCCTGGAGATTTATCATCGGCCATAGAGAAAGCCACTTCTTTGAGATCACTGATGGTAAGCATTTTCTCACAAAAGGCTTGCTGCTCGATTTCTACGCGGTTTGGAGTAACAGTAATACAAGCCTTAAGAGCCTCCTCCCACGCAACAGAATTACCCTGCGAAGCAAACACTTTTTCATAGTGCTGAACAAAAGCCTAGAGAATGGTTGGAAGCTCAGTAAGGGTTTCAGATCCTTGTTTGATTTTTTGAATACCAACATTGGTATGTCAGGCTTTGAGAGCATGAAAAAACTCCTTAGAGGCTTTATCGCCCACCTCCAACCAGTGGAGGCAAGCTTTGATTTGAGCTCCACAAGCAGCATAGGCATCAACAATTTGCTTCTCATGTCAAAGCTGGGCCAACTTAAGCTGAAGTTCAGAATCAAAGGGGTTCAACGCAAGCACATCAACAACATTGCGAAGAGCCTTGGTGTTAGCTTGATAAGTACGTTTCCTGTAGTAGGCTAACTGACGGTCGTAAATGCGAAGAAATCTCGCAGTACAGGTGATGGCATCATTCCACCATTGAATCCAACCAAGATGACTGTGGGGCTGAGGCTCTAAATTCCAAACTTGAAGAATGTGAGCAATAGTGGAAGCATGCGTCAGCACTGACGTGTTGAGATAAAATTGCATCTGAGTAGCCCACCTAGAAAAAGAATGCCAAGTGATGGAAAAATAAATGGGGAAGTGGTCTGACAAGGTTACATCTGTTAGAGGAATGATAGGTAGGCCTCGATCTTTAGAAAAAGAGAAAAAAGATTGAGCCGTTATCAAAGCACGATCTAGTCTCTTAAATATGCGGTCAGAGCCAGCTCTGAAATTAGACCAAGTATTCCAAACCCCACCCTGCTGGAGGCGGTTAGCATTGGGATCACAAAGGCCCAATTTATTGCGCATATGGTACCAGGCTTCTCTCTCCCTAGCTGTCCAGCGAAAAGGCATAATCCCTTCCTTGTCACAGGCCAGCTCAACCATATTAAAATCTCCACACATAACCCAAGTAGCAGGAGGCAAATTGTCTGCCAGCCAACACCAAAGTTGAGATCTTTCCATAGCATCATTGGGGGCATAAACATTAATGATATTAAAAGAATGGTTATGAAAAGACAAAAAAATCCAAGTGACACGCTGCATCAGATTAGATCCATGAGCAATAACAGAAGAATGAAGGTGAGGTGACAAAATAGTAATGACACCACCTTTACCAGCTTCATACTGAGAAGAAAAAACAATGTCATCCTACCAAATGACACAACAGGCAGAATTAAGAAGGAACCCATAAATTTTCACTTCTTGTAAACATAAAACATCCAGACTGTGAAGTCTGCAATGGGTATCATGAACATAGTGCTTTCTGGAGAGGTCAGTTAGACCTCGCACGTTCCAAGACAAAAAATTCATAAAAAATCTTGCATGGTTTCCTCATCCCCAAGAGAGGAGAAACTATTCTGCAAGAAAGCTGGTACAAAGCCAAAGCTGGGGAGTAAATCTCCAGAAGAGATAAACCACCTTTTTTCTAGGTCATCAGTGCATCCATCAGGACTGCGAGACCAACGCAAAGACTGGGAGGAAACCAAAGAAACTGCTGGTAGCACGAGCACCACCTCTAAAGTGGAAGGCCTCACAGCTAAGTTTTTCCCCTGGATAACAGTGTTTGAATTAAGTGGCACTTTAGCGGAAGGAGGAATTTCTCCAACCGGAGGTTTCGGAGACGATGCAGGTGTAGAAGTGGCATGCGTTGTCTTGGAGTCTGAGGCATTCCTGCCTTTTCGCGAAACTGTAGTCCATTCTTCTTTCTTTCCAGCTTCTGTGTTTTTGACCGACGTTGTTAGCCATAGTACTTACTTTATGTTGTGTTATTTGTATTATGTGTAGCCAACGGTACTTAGTTACTACCGGATGGCGGTTGGGAATCGGTGGTGACGGTTGGTCACACCCCTTCGGGTTTTATATAAGAAATGTACTTTCTCTTTGGATGGAGGGGATAGATGCTCTTGTAATGTACTGAAGTTACGAATGATTAATAAATATTATGATCTATCTTAGGTATTTGTATTTCCGTACAATGTCTATGCACGAGTAAACTAGGTTACCCCAATGGGTAAACATTTGGCACCGCTGCCTAGATGTACTCAGGAAGGAAAAATAAAATAAATTGATGTGTTGATTATTGCCCTATGGAGAAGTGAGCAAAGAATTCATGCCCAACCAATTGAATAAAAATAGAAAGAAGGAACTCGAGGAGGAACAAACCGATAGAAAAGCCGTAGTCGCACAACAGCAAGCCGAGTGAAGGGAGAGATACAAAAGACACTCTGAAGGAATACCGAAGGGAGTAAGTGAAGGTGAGGGTTTGGAGGTATCTCACCGGGAGGCTGGGAGAAGTGACGAGGACTGCCTAGAGGAAACACGGAGCTTTTTCGGGTCCTTAACCTTAATCCCACGGACAGAAGCAAGAGAATTCCGAAGGATGGAAAAAGAGGAAGCCGCACGGAGGGAGGCTCAGGATATCATTGCCGCCGCAAGTATCGAAGTGACCGAGGGGCATGGTTATCATAGTAGCCCACTAGGCCTGGACAATTCCAGTAGTTCAGGGACATCAAGTGGTATAGTACCAAACAATTCTAGGGTACCAACTCCGACAGTACCATCCCAGCATGTAACACAATCGGTGCTGCAAACACAGTCGGCGCCTAGAAAAGAAAACATGGCAACCAACAAGGAGAAGTTGCCAAAATTCCACGGAGATGGAAAGGAAGATCCAGTACAAAATTGTCATACGTGTCAGAAAACCTAGTTCGCAAATGGAGTCACTGACTAGGACGAATGGATGAGACAGTTTCTTGCAACCCTCCGAGGGGTAGCTATCAACTGGTACTCTGATGTGGACAAAACAACAGTGACCACTTGGGACGGACTCAAGAAAGAATTCCAGAAGGAGTTTCGACTCCTGAGGGATGACAATGAAATTGTTTCCGAGATATATGGTACCAAACAAGGCAAGAAGGAGACTGTGCAGGCCTATAGCCGCCGACTGAAGGAGTTAGTCAGAAGAATGGAGAGCCAGCCAGCGGATGGCCTGAAGAAAAGATGGTTCATGGAGGGCCTAAAATTGAACCTACAGAGGAAAATGAAGATAGTGCCCCCCACCTCATATGGAGATGCCTATAACTGGGCGATGGAATTGGAGAGCGAATAGAAGACCTCCAAGAAGAAAAGAAGCAAGTCTTCCTCTGACGAAGATGACACTGTGAATGATGACAGTAGCAGTGATGGCAAGTCAAAGAAAAAATTCATGGCACTCCAAAAGGACATGGAGAGAATGATGAAAGAGTTCAAGACCATGAAAGGGGGTACCAGCAAGGGGGGAGATGACACATGGTGTACAGACTGCAAGGAGAGTGGCCATACAAAGGGGTTGTGTCCCAAAAAAGCATTGGTGTGATATTTTCCAGATCATGGGCAATTCCACCAAGGAATGCCCATACAACATGAAAGTGAGGAATCAACAAGTGCTATTTTCCCAAGAGCAACCATCTACATCGGGCAGGTACGGAGGAAACCAATGCGGTGGCAGAAGGGGTAGTAACAACAACACCAAAACAAGGAGTCGAATACAATATGACTCCAAGGGTTGGCCGGTGATCCAGTGCCGAGCTTGCAATCAATGGGGCCACTTTGCAAAGGACAGTGACAAGGGTGACACCCTGCAGAAGCTATGTCGTTGGTGTGGTCCTGGCAACCACGAGGATGCCAACTACCTAAAATCTGGCATTAAATGGCTAGACATAGATGGAAGCATGAATACAGTACTAACCATCACCCAAGGGCAAGCAAAGAAAACCACATATCCAGACCCTCGAATAGAAAAACAACGGGCATGGGAGGCTAAGGAAGAAATAGAGAAGGCGATGAAGACACAAAAAGAAACATGGGAGATGGCCACCACCTCAGGCCGGAGGGAGGCAGAACAAAACATTCTGAGACAACTGTTACATTTGGAGGTACCGGTGAAACTCCAAGACCTCCTTCACACCATGCCTCACTTGGGATCGACACTGTTGGGGAACTTGGCCACACAACCAAATACCACACATACAGACATCCCTGGAGGGTCTACAATTGACCTGATGATACTTGCTGTAAACAACGGGAAGTACCCAGTAGTCGTCGAGATGGGTATCCTTGGCACCACTCTCACAGACACCATTGTAGATGGTGGGTCCGGAGTAAATGTACTTCCAGAGGAGACATGGAAAAAGTTGGGGAAACCCACGTTGTGGCCTCCAACCTTCAACTTGTTGGGAGTGGACCAGCATGACATCAAACCCATCGGAACCCTCATGGCTCAACGCGTGATGATTGGGACACAACCCTTTATACTCGACTTTGTGGTGATTCCACTAAAGAAAAAGGGGTACGAGGCTATTTTGGGACGAGGGTGGCTCACCTAAGCGAAGGTGAACCACAACTGGAAGGGGAACACACTCACCATGGAGACTACTGGGAGGAAGTACGTGATTGACCTCTGCACACAAATGGTGAGCGAGGAGTTAGCATCTTCAGACTCAAAATATGAAGGAGAGAAAGTGGGAGGAGACAGAGGGCAAAGAAGAATGGAGCCCAATGACGAAGGGGTTTTGGAGTTGGAAGAATGTTCTGGGGATGATGGAGATTCAATGAATGGCCTCTTTCATTGGCAGATGGAAGATTGCGAGTTCTTCCCACCATCTTGTAACATGCTAAGCATTAGAGAGGAGGAAGCCACCCCCGCACACCAGTTTACGAAGGAAGAACCCATCAAATACCAAGAGGTAAAATCAAAAGGGAAAACCCTCAGTGACGACGCTTGTGTCAGCGACGATTGGAACCCGGTGGTCGCAACCTTCAAATTCATTATTCTCTTTCTTATGTACGGGTCAGCGATCATGGTCCCTAGAAAATTTATGGTTCCTAACCTTTGGATCGCCATCAAAAATAGACCCAAGGTCAAAGTTTGGGAAGTCGGCTACGAAGGGGCCATCCAGTGGCAGACTCCCGACGGACGGGATATATATGAGGCCATTAGCAGTTCCAAATCGAAACCTCATCGCGAGAGGATGGACAAAGCATCCGAAAGGATGGAAAGAGAACCCAAGGGGACAGAAGGGTACCGGAGAGGCCGGATGGATGACTGAAGAGGCCTCTAGAAGGTAATTAGATTAGGCAAATAATAATTTAAAAGAACAAAAAAAATTTTTTTTTTTANAAGCAAAGAAAAAATGAAAAAAATATTAAAAAATATATATATTTTTTTAAAAAAAGTACGACACTGTATGGCTTGAGTCCGTACATCCATACAGACAGCAACTTACAAAAGAAAAAGTGGAGGCACCGTACGGCTGAGCACAAACTCTCGGACGGAGGGAAGGAGAGAAAGGCACAGGACAAAACACATAAGGTCGTACAGAGGTAGCAAGACCCGTACCGCTTGAGCAAGGAGGTCATATGGTTCTGTACGGGCAAGGCAAGAAACTGTACAACATGATAAGTTGAAAGTCATACGAATAGCAGCTCTAAAGACTAAAGACACCGTACGGGCCACACAAACCTGCCACGGATTAAAAAAATAAAAATAAAAATGAACGGGAAGAGTTAGGCCGTACGGCCCTTTGTCACATTGAAGCACAACAACCATACGGTGAGGAAAAGAAATGCCAGGAATCCATATTGTACAGACGATAAATAGTGACCGTACAAGCATAATGAGGCAGTTAGGGATTCTTGAACTGTTAGTGCATAAGGGAAAAGAAGACAGTTATTGACGGCAAAAAAAAAAATGACAAATAAAGAATAGTGCACAAGGAGTAGTATATGGTACTAAAGGGAAGGAAATAACCAGGTAGTGAAGAAAATATAGTTATTGGCCATTTACACAGGCATTGAAGCAGTTGGCAGAAAAAGTATGGCTGCCCCAGGACCCCCATTTATTTTTGAGGCACACCACAATAGAGTTTGGGGTTCCCGCGCCGTCAGGGTAAGCGTTGGGTTTGTTCCACTCGGTGAGAAAGTAGTTTGAAGCTAAGCATTGGAGGGGAAGCCATAAGCCACCGAAAAAGATGGATTTGGATAGTTTGTGAACACACAGGTTGAGCACATGATAGCTAGAGATGTCGCAGACATTGATTGTCCACGTGCCAGTGGTGGTGAGAGCGGTAGCAGGGTACTATACTTTCAGGAGTATGTCTTGGCTGGACATGAGGCTATCATGTTGGAGGCACAGAGAGCTCAGGAGGAGCTACCACCAGGTTGGAGGCAGTAGAGAAAGACTTGGCTCAGTGTACCCAGTAGTTGGGTGTGAAGAAGGCAAGATGGCTATTGAGGACAGAGTGGTTGGAGGTAGTATCATTTGAATAGCAGATTTGCAGCACTTGGTAGAGGTTGAGATTGAGAAGCCTATTTTGGTTCTTGTATGTGGTTCATCATTCCTATCTTATTCTATCCCAGATATTTTGTTGTCGTCCAGAGATGAATTTTCTTTAGGGGGGATGATGTTAGCCGTAGTACTTACTTTATGTTGTGTTAGTTGTATTATGTGTAGCTGATGGTACTTAGTTACTACCGGATGGCGGTTGGGAATCAGTGGTGACGGTTGGTCACACCCCTTCGGGTTTTATATAAGCAATGTACTTTCTCTTCAGATGGAGGGGATAGATGCTATTGTAATGTACTGAAGTTACAAATGATTAATAAATATTATGATCTATCTTACGTATTTGTATTTCCGTACAATGTCTATGCATGAGTAAACTAGGTTACCCCAATGGGTAAACAGGCACTTCTTTTGGCAATGGCCTCACCTGAGGGGTAACCAGTGGGCGGTCCTTAATCTTGTGCTCTGCCAATTAACACCTATAACAGGTGTTGGGCGGGTTCAAATAAAGCACTTTTTGAGAAATGGTGAGAGAACCAACCTAGATTTCAATAGTGTCTTTGAGGTCCCTAGAAAGGTTGACCTCAACACAGACAAGCTTATGGGGATGGGCATTGAAAAATTTGTCATGCTCCATGGCAATGATCTTACCAAGGGTTTTAGCAATGGACTCAATAAACGACCAGCATGGCAAAGGGAGACCAGGAAACTCAACCCAAACAGGGACCCTAAGTTTCTTGTCATCCGAGATAGTGAAGTCTCGAGACCATCTTTGGAAAACAAGCAGGGATGACCTAATAGTCCAAGGCCCGTAGCTAAAAATAGCTTCTGCCTGGGAACGGTTAGCAAAACGGAAAAGAAAAAAACCTTTGGTAAGGTTTTGCACACCATCAAGGCGGACCCCATGAGGGGTCTAGCTCTTGTTTACCCAATATTTAAGGATACTTTCAGGAGGAGTACGACCCACAAAATATCCATTCAGAGTATGCTTTTCTAACCATTCACATGCAGAATCAAATTCTTGCAGATTAAGAACAATATCAGGGTTACCTTGTGAAAGACCTTTGGGACAAACTTGCGAGGACGTTTGTTCAGAGGAGGCACCATGGCTTTCCAAAGCTTCAACTTGCGCTCCAACATCAACTACTGGGCCAAAGTTGGTCGGAGCCATACTAAAAGCTAACCCTAATGCAAAAATCTCACAGTAAATGTGGTATGACAAATGGAAAGCTCAGAGCAAAGATAGATAGGACGTCATATGCATGAAACCCTAGTAGAGCCTAAAATCCCGTTGGAGTATTTTTTAATTGTATGATCTTTACAGAAATTATTCATAGAATTAATAAAACCTTAATTTTCTAATGTAAAAGTATGCTTTTATTATTTAACTTTATTTTAGATTTTTGTTTTTTTATATTTAGTAAAAATAATAATTTAGTATTTGAATAATGTATTTGATATGAGTTTAACATAAAGTTGTGTGGAAAAAAGTTTTCAATCTTATAAAAAATATAGCTTTTGATGTATATGTTGTCAAACTACAATAAAGACATCACCATCTTCATAAAGTTTAATAGACTCATCATCAAAATAATTCTCTTTGTAGTTTCTTTCAATATTCTTGAAGTTCCAACATTTTAATCTTGATATTTATAATGAGATTTGGATCTCACATGAGATTTATTTATAGACCAATCTCTCTTCTTGTGAGGGTATTTTTTTTCTCTTAATCCTCCATTGAGAGCTATGGTCTCCTTAACAAGTTCACAATCTATTCTCCACATCCCTCTAAAATCAATGATGAAAATAATTCATCCATTTGATTTTATAGGTGCTAAATTCCCATTTCCATCTCCAGATTATCCAAGAAATTTAACAATGAACATAAAAAGTACTTCAACCTTATCCTCGTTCATCTTCACTCCAATATAGTGTAGCTAGATAGAAATCACGTTGAAAGCACTTAACTGCTCAAACACTAAATTACCACTTTTTATCCTAATGATATAGGACCCACAAATAAAATGTGATATAGCCCAATGACTCACTTCACCTTTGTAATTATATTGTTTATGCACAACCATATCCTTGACCTTGAAACTTTAAATCTCAAAATTTATTATTCATAATCTCTATTTATATCATTTATTTGCTTGTCATTTATCATACAACAAGACTTTGTTGTGTGTAAGGCCCTTTCCAATTTAATATTAGTTCTGAAAACTTGTTCTTGGTACCTAGAATTTGAGATTATTAGACTCAAATGCCAAAAGAAAAGAATAAAAATTACATATTTTCTTTCTAGAGTAATATATTAAAGAATGTGTGTGAAAAAAATTTAATGATCATATAGTTACAAGTTAATAAAAAAAGGGAAAAAAAACTTTAACATAGTTACTTATGTGGAGAAAATCATTTTGAGAGTAAAATCCCACTCTCTTAAAAAAAAACTCAAATCTTTATTTAGTAATCAAAGGTTATAGTACACTTGTAGAGTCCAAGTCATTATAGAAGTATTATGAACAGTTGATCTAAAGTAATTGTAATTGTACAAATAAAATTCATTATGAAAATCCCCATCTCAAAAACTAAATAAATAGAAGTAATGCCTAGAACTATACACTAATAATTATTAACTAATAATTAAGAAATAAAAATCTAAAACCACCCAGAAGATGGTTTCCAATAAACAACCAACCTAAAATTTTCTTTTGAATATAACACTAAATATATATTTATAATATCATTACATTAAAACAAAAGTTTGAAACAACTTTTCTAATAAAGAAAACTAATTGAAATACAATTCATTTTTATAATCTGATTAATTTAATTTTTTTTAAATGGTAATATATATATATATATATATATATATATA
>MU228013.1:1790628-1827034 GCA_018584345.1 Thuja plicata
ATCACACAATCATCACTAGTCACAAGTGCAACTATGAAGATATGAATGTGATTTATATTGGATTGGAATGTGGAAAGATTCTAACATAAGCATCAAAGACATAAAGGTCAAGATGACTTCGATGTTAGCTTACCTAATTTAATGTAGCAAAATCATGCTCGCATCAAGGCATAGAGGCCAGGATGACCAGCAGAATAATTGTGCGATAATAGTTAAGCATAAAGTAGGAAGCAAATAAAAACATGCCCCATGCCCCAAGTCCTCTAGCTATGCATCACAAAGATACTTATTAGACAAGGACATTCAACGAAAATCAATAACATTCAGCACACAAAGAAAAGATCATGACATAGCTCAAGCATTAAGTGTTGTGTTTAAAAATTTAAGTGTGTTAATTGATACTGAGTTCTAAGGATAAGGATCAAATGCTTGCAAGAAGGAAAAATCACATGACAAAACTGAGTAAGAGAAAACCGATAAGTGTTGAAAAATACTCGATGTCAGGGGTTGTATTGAAAAATATAGTTAGGGTGGTGTTGAAAAACACCGTATGCGAGGTGTCCTAAAGATTAACGCATCCAAGAGACAAAAGATAACATAGTTATGCCCCCTAGATAAAGACAAAGACCAATTCCAAACCAAGGCAACAAGGACAAGGCATGATGGAGAAAGGCTAAGTGTCGAGGACATGTGCTAAGAACAGGGGTGCAAAGGCCTCAAGTAGCGTCCGTTTCCAGGTTTTCACCACTTGGATTTTAGTATAATTTTTTTATTTTTCACTTTTTTTCTTCTTTTTTTTCACAACTTTTTATGATTTTTTTGAATTTTTGCTACCAAGTCACCTGTTTCAAGGTTTTCACCAAGGCACTTTTTCTATTTTTTTGAATTTTTTGATTTTCTTTTGTATTTTTTAGAATATATATTTTTTTTGAGATACGTCAAAGCGCCTATTGCTAGGTTTTCACTAAGATGATCATTTTTTCAGGACATTTTCTGATTTTTAGAATTTTTGACAATATATCACTTTTTTTTAATTTTTTCAGGATCAATAAGTATGTACAAAGGATGCCCCCAGACAGAATGGGCATCAAACTCCCAAGCAAGATCACATCGTGCAGTCCCAATGCTTAGCAAGGTGGAGGACATGAGGGATTAAATGCAAGCTGGTGGAAGAGATGGAAGACAAAAGAATGAAGGAAAATGAAGGGAAGAGATCCTCAAAGGCAAACTCCTCAAGAGTACCCAAGCTAGGGAAAAGAAAGAAACATCATGTAAAGTACATTTGGACAAGCAATGAAAGGCCAACATAGGATAAGTCACAAATTCATAATACAAGAGTAGGAAAGGATGCAGTCCAAAGGAGTAGACATGTCAAGAGGCTTCATAGCACCGTGTTTTACTCTTTTTTTTTTATTAGATCAAGACCAAAGGGGAAAAGGATAGCGATAGGTGAAAATAAATGGAGGATAATAGATATGAAGGCTAAACATGAAAGGAATGAAAGCAAGATCATCGTAAGATAGCTCACAAGATAGCCCAAATGTTCATGTACAGATCAACATTGTCAAGATCAAAGAGAGAATACAGAATGGATGAAAGATGTAGAAGAACTATGCATGATGCCTGACTACCAGGTTTTCATCATGGTACCTATCCAAGGCACCACAAGGGAGTGGTTTTCACCATAGGATGAAATTATTTTTCTTTATTTTTTTTTTAAAAAACATTTTGAATTTTTTTTTTTTTAAATTTATTAAATTTTTTTTTTTAAAATTTTTTTGGAAGAAGGAAATCTTTTTAGATAATGATCCTTGAAAGAATAAACCATGATATGCCAAGGATCCAAAATGATATGCTCAAAGATGTCAATAGGGAAAGGAAGATGAAAGAGGAAAATGGAGGATAAGATTTTATGCAAACCGAGTGAGGTTGGAAGATAGGAGGAATAGGCAAATGAGGAAAAAGAGTAGAAGGTAGAGGGATAGTGAATGGAAGAATTGTGAAAGGGTAGATGGAAAACAAGGCAAGATCAATATCAACACACACCTTGAAGGGTGAAAAGAGGATGGAGGAAACGTGAATGAAGGAATACATGAAGGAATATGGTGAATGGATAGCAGAGGTTACAGTTTAGGCGCATGGAATGAAAGAATGTTTTTGGAAGAAGATGAAGTGGAAGCCTTTGGAAGCTTGAATGTCAAATTCACTTTTTGTTCAACGTGATACTTTTTCAAGAGAGACTTTGGAATCCATATAGTCGTAGGCTTTTCATTTCTTTTTTATGATTTAGAGAGAATATCTTCAATGATGGATTTTGGAAACCATACTTGTCTTGTATTTTTATTCTTAGTTATCTCTTTTGACTTTATGCCCCCATGTTTATTAGAGGAGACATGATGATCTTCTTTTTTAGATGGATTCTTGTATTGCTTCTTTTTCTTGTATTGAACATTCAAGTTTCTTCCAAAAGACTTGGGACTTGTGGAGGAAGAAGAATAATATGACTAGTTTAGATGGGTGGATGGATGAAAAGGATTCAAGGGTATGAATATATGTTGATCTTGAGGAAAGATAGGAGATGGAGGGACGTAAGGACCCAAGATGGATGATAAATTAGGAGAGTTAGGAGGGGAAAGTGAAGGGACATAAGGACCCAAGATGGAAGGAATACGTGAAGCCCTTAGTATTGGTGGAGGAGGTCCAAGGATGGACATGGAAGATGCAAAAGGATAATCAATAAGTTCATCAGCATGTATATGACAATCAAGGACATCAACCTCTTTAGAGTGAGCATTAGGATTTTCAATAGGATTGTGAACATCTTGAAAGGAGCACCTTCTTTTATAGGATTGTTTGAATCTTGGAAAGACTTAGGAAGAGTAGAAAGTGGAAGTGAAGAAGACAAGAAGAGAGAAGTTGCAATATCCAAGCCAAAGTGCTCAAATTCTCCTCCAAAATTGCTCTCCAAACCTGTAGCATAACAATACCTAAAAAAACCTTAGATCTAAATGAGAAGGAGAGATTTCCTTATATAGGAAAGTGAACGGTTGAGATTAAGAGGAAAAAAGAAATGAGCAATGGTGGAGATTAAATCTTGGTTGATCCATGTGCTCATTAAAGCAAAAAGCCCACCACTTAGAAAGATGTGAAGAAAAAGGAATTTTTATTTAATGTTTATTTAATTTATTTCAATTTTCATCAAAAGAAGAGCTTTAAGTGGGGATTTTTATTTATTTAATTAAAAGAGGGGTTTTCTTTTAATTAAATAAATTAGAAGAGTTTTATTTAGTTAAATGGGAAGAATTTAATTTAATTAAATAAGATGAATTTAATTTAATTAAAAGGGAGATTAAATCTTTTAATTAAATAAAAATGATCAAACCTTAGGAAATATTCAAATAATTGAAATAATTACAAATTGATCAAGGAAATTAATTTGAATTGAAAAATGTTGCAAAGCATTGATTCAGGAAATTGATAAATTGATAAAATTGATAAATGGGGCCCACAGTCTAGGCAATCATTTTAGGGTGCATACAGTTTCTTTGTCAATTGGTGTTTCCATGTCTACATCCACATTATTGATTTCAATTGCCATTTGATTTTCAATTTCAATTGGGGTTTGAATTTCAGTTTTAATTGGGGTGTGAATTTCAGTTTCAATTGGGGTTTGATGTGCAATATTTGTTACTCTATTTTCATGACAAAAATCTATATAATTTAAAGAGTAATCCACTTCTACAAAATCACCAATTTATTCATGAGAATAAATACAGGGCTATGAAGACATACCTTTATCCAATACTGGATTAGAATTTGATGCACCTGAATTTTCTTCTATTATGTTTTCTTGTTCAACCTTTGTATCCATTATGGTGTCTTCAATGTTCTCCTCTTCTGAAATGATTGTTGAAGTTGAAGCTCCAACAATATTCAGTTCTCTAATTCTTTCTCTTCTTTCTCATTGATGTTTTGCCTCCTTATCCCAATTTGTTGCAACCTCCTCAACTGTCACAACGTTCCTTTGCCTCTTTCTATATTTCTTTGATCCCATCTTTGCACCAAATATTGAATTCAAATACTTCTCCTCATGTCAAATTCATAACAAGACAAGAAAAGGGAGTTTTTATAAGAACATTCCTTTTCTAGATTGGAACAATTGAACAATGAATTAATAATCATCCAATCATTGAGATTTGTCCTTGTATTCTTGGTTTTATCCAAAAAATCTTTTAGAAATGGGCACTAGTTATTTAAATGAAATGGGAGCCCATTGATAAATTGGGTGCCCATTTCTTAAAAATGGGCGCCCATTTTGTCCTCAATGGTACAAATCGAAATGGGTGCCCATTTTTTAAAACTTTAAATAATAGACGCCCAATTCATAAAATATGCAGCAGGAAACATACGTCCAAATCAACTTTTGGTTTGTGATTAGTTTGGCATAGCTTGGTGGGACCAAGCCTATGCTTGGAGCTCCGAAATAATGGCTAAGGCACTGGGATACCATATTTTTTCCTTGTCGTAATTTTTTTAGGGCCTTCGTGATCATATTTTTTTACGAAACGAAAACCCTTTTGAGATCTCACTGACCTGATTTTAGAAATATAATTTTCATAGTGTTAATATTATTTTTATTATTTATAAATCAAAAGTGGTACCTAAACATAAAATAGTGAGGTTTATTAAAACTTTAATATTTTTTTTACGATTTTTGGAAAATAAATTATATGACATCAATCTACATACAATTCTCTTGAAGATCAAAATTTTTTTTTTTTTGAAAAATATGAAATTTTCATCAATGTATGGTGGTCGTACCCTAGAGGTTTCAAAAATGTCCATTACAGTCAATTAAAAATTAATAAAAAAATAAAAAAAATATTCTCATCAATCTTTGCTGTCTTAGGTATCTTTACCCAGAAGGATTCACAAAAAATTATTTTATTTGGGTCAAAATATAGTTGTTGTACACGTGTGTGGTATGGTCCTGAAACACGCATTTTGAAAAAGTGGCTTTTAAAAATTCCTACTAAAACTTAATTTCTACCTTGTGGGTATTAAAATAAATTACAAATTTGAAAAGTAGACTCAGAGAAATACATTTTCTATTATCAAAGTTTTACGATATTCAATCTCTAAGTGCCTCAAATTTTGACGTCAATTGACAAACAATTTCAAAAACATGGAAAACACTTCCACTTTTTGTCCAAAAGTGGGACTCAAATTCTTGCAGCCACCCATATGTGACTCAACTTTCCTTTATTCCAACGCTTTTTTATGAAACAATTTGTAAATTTTAGTTCTCGATATGACCTTTGAATAGCTCCTTCTGCACGAACACCACTTATTTCCTGCACATAGAAAAAGATGGAAAACTGGTTGTAGAAAGGGGTTTGCCTAAGTCAAACCTCATTTTTGGAATCAACCATGAAATAAAAATAAAATGTACTTGAATGGAATTTGTGTTGATATCCTGTAGAGACTAGATCTAAGTTCAACAATATGTCTTATACCTCGATAATGCAAATGCCCTTGAAATGAGAAAACTCTTTGAGGATGCAATAGCTAGACTCTACAAAAACCTAAAAGAAAATTCTGAAAGACATTCTTGCATGAATGTTGTTGATACTTTATACAATGAAGGATGTGGTGGGGCAAAATGCCTTAAAAGATTTTTCTTGTTCATTGAGTGCTTGAGATTCTTCTTGTTTGAGAGATTACTGCTTGCCAAAATGAGCGAGGTAGCCTTATTTATATAGCTCTCTTAGCCATTTCGAAAATAAAAAATCAAAGGAGCGTAACATAGATTTCAGAATCCCACAAAAATAAAATATTCAACCCCTAATTCAAATTTGGTGCGAATGCTTTGAGACAGGGGCGAATTTACTTACCTCTGACCCTCAAAGTCACCTTTGTCCACCCAAAGCAGACCAAAATTTGGACCATTGGTACTATTTGATATGGGGATGTTGGTAATATGCGCAAAATCGAGGTGTAATATGTGAAAACACATGCGAAGATGCCACACATGCAAAAATGGGGCCCAGGTAAGCAAAAAACTTGTATAGGGATACAATGTACAACACTACAATAAATAAAAAATGAAAAAGCTCAAATAATTTCAACTTGAGATAAATAGTTGGGAAAGGCCATAAATGTTCAATTTTCACCATTACACCAATACAAATATTTTTAGAGGTACTACATATAAATAAATAGACTTCTTTATCAAATTAAGGTTATACAAATGTGAGGCGTAATATAATCAAGTTTCCTTAATTTAGGGTTGAAGTAGAACATGGATCAAAATTTAGCAATTATAAAATAAATAGAGATACAATTAACTAATTTGTCAATTCTTTTAGGGTTGAAGAAGAACATGGATCAAAATTTAGCAATTAGAAAATAAATAGAAATAAAATTAACTAATTTGTCAATTCTTGCTAAATAGATGGGAAAGAGTAGTGATATTCAATGACTAACATTAAATAAAATATACTTATTTATCAAATTAGATTAGATAAATATATTTAAAGATAATCTAATTTGCCTAATTTATTGTTGAGGTAGAATATTTAACAAAATTTAAAAATAAATAAAAAAGAAAACATTTATCTAATTTCAATTCTTGATAAATAGTTATCTAATATTCTAATTCCAACCTTTGAATAGTAATATTAAAATCATGACTACTTAAATGTAATAACGGATTTTTTTTTTTATGAATAGTGCATTTTCTATTAAAAAATATTAAAGTTACATATCCACAAAAAAGAGGCCGGGGGATATAGAAATCACCCCGCAGAGTTCACACGGATTTTGAATCTAATCATTATCATACTTGTGAATATAGAAATCAAATTAAATTAATAGATATAGAAATACAACTCAAAACACAAAATTTGAACTTCAACCCACAAAAGTAAATTTTAGAATCTTTCAGTATCTCAATGTAATAAAAAGTAATCTATATACATATAAACGTGAAGAAATGTATTCATAATCTTCTTTCATTCCGTGAATTGAATTGATATCATTTTTACCATTAAATTAACATACTATTTGGACGAGTTTATGTTGCACTCGTGTATCCATGGACATGCTTCTAAGCTCAAGATAAAATGACCAGTTGTATCGTTTCAGATTCTGCAAAATACAATGGACTTTTACAAAAATTTCAACAAGCATCCCCATTGTTGTTAAACAAAATAAAATCTGACTACAAACAGCGTGTTTAACATATTTGAATTTTTTCATTTTTTTGGATTACACTATTAGATTAAAGAGAATTTTGTTTTTGGATTAAGAAAACTGAAGAGGAAGGGATAAAATGATTCTTAAAACCTAATAAAAAATTAAAACTAAAACATGGTAGTTTATAGTGCGAAAATTGTAGGATATATATATCTTAAAAAAAATGATGTAAAAATTATAACAATATTTAAATAATTAATTTTCTATCATTATAGTTAGAAAATAATAAATTATAGAGTTTTCATTATACCATTTAAACATTGAAAACTAAGATATTGATATTTTTAGCTGCCTATAACCTTATTTTGTTGGGTTCAAACTTCTCTCAAATTTGTATAACATCCAAATAAATTTATTGATCTCATCCTAAACAACTTCATGAAGTTTGCACATCCTATATTACAGCCCTATCTCTCTTTGGTCAACCATGATTATCTCATATTGTGTTACCCCTTTCTCACTGTAATATGGGAAAATAGGGTTCACTGGCTTGTATCGGAAAAACTAGGAAGCTTGGGCCTATTTCCACTTTTATTACCTTGAGAGGGGAGTGTTCCAATTGGCTCAAGATGTTAAGCACCTAAAGGGATTCATCATTCCCTTGTGATAGTTGAATGTGACTATGCAAGTGTGGAAAATAGATTCAAGACATAGGAAAAAAATATGATGAAATGGTGACTTTTAGCATGCAAGACATAATAGAAAAAGAGTACGTATATTCCACTAGAATATTTAAAAAGTACATACGTGACAACTAACTTTTGATATGATTTCAAAGCAGAATTAGGGGGACTTAGTTGTGTTGGGAAACCCACTCTTGGAACTCAGTTTGGTAGGGTGACTTTCTCTCAATAGTTTTAGATCTAAAGATAGCTATTTTGTAGCTCTCCTATTGCTCATTTTGTATCTTTCTCTGTGCATCTAACACTCATTGCTACACAAAAAAGAAAGAAAAAAATGTTGGGTTGAAAAGGGTTTTCTTAGGTTTATTCTTGGTTTTGGAATTAACCTTGAAATTTAAATACAATTGAAATATGTTGATATGTAGAAAATGATAGATCTAAGAATTGACATGTGTTATACCTTGTTGATGTAATGCTCTCTAAATTTGATCACAAGTGTTGATGCAATGACATGACTTCACATGACCTAAAAAGGAAAATCTTGAACATGTATTTGCATGATGGATGTTGAAGCTTGTCTTGCAATGCTAGATCTAAAGAATGTGGTAAAAAAATATGTCTTTAATGCTTGGTGCTTGAATACTTTATTGAATTTAGGACATGCAATTGTATGTTGTGATGTCAAAATGACAGGGAAATAACTTTGTTTTATACCTCTCTCTAGTATTGTGGAGTGTGAATGTTGGAGCAAGCACAAATGAGCTTCAATTTTCTACAACAACAAGCTAACTAATATGTTATTTAAATTTGGGGCTAGATTGTGGGGAGAAGAGTTCCCAAGGTGACATGCTCACCCTAATCTAGGCCTAAATGGGGGTCCAAGGTCTTGAATGGAAAGAAGAAGCCAACATTTTAGTTGAGATTGAGCTAGAATAAAGAGATCGTGAATGGAAGGTCATTTATGCTAAAATAGGGCCTAGGTGAGTAAGAAATTTAATATTAATGCAATTTAGAATGATGCATTTATCCCTCACTTTAGTGGGAGTGTGAACCTACATGCATACTCATTGGAGAGAGAGAGAGAGAGAGAGAGAGAGAGAGAGAGAGAGAGAGATCACTAAGTTCAAGGGAGCAAGCTCCCAAACCCTAGGATCTAAACTCATACAATCATGTGCAAATGCACAATAAATAAAGGCAAAGACAAAAAAGAGGATAACTTTAAGAAACCCCTCCCAGAAAAAAGTGTAAAATCCTGGCGAATCGTACATTAATTTAGGGGAAAATTTTTATGGATGATGGCGAATTATTTTTCCAAATTAGGAAAATAATATAAAGGTGAAGGCGATTTTTTCACCACCGAATGAAAATTCCGTAAAATCTTGGCGAATTATAAATTAATGTGGGGGAAAATATATAATATATGAGGCGAATGATATTCTTTTGAAGGGAAAAAAAAATATTTGTACTGGTGATTCTTATGTGTCGTCTGAAAATATATTTATTTTATTGGTTAATCTATCGTTAATTATGGGAAAAATAAATATTTTAATTGGCGATTTTCAAAAGATGGGACTTGCCAATGCGTCATATGGGCTAACACCAACTAATATTAAATGTCTTATTTGAGATGGTTTGATTATCCTAGATCAATGGCTGAAGTTTGATTTCGGCCCAATTTGTTGAAGGAAACAGACTTCTCCAAGAAGTCACCAGAATAATGACACGTAACATTGTAATTAATGCAATATCACATCCGGCAAATATCACCTTTATTTGTTATGAATATAACTGATCACACATGGACACATAACCTAATTAGTAATATCCATTGTTCTATATTGTTAAATGTATTATTTGAGACCATTTGATCATCCTAGATCAATGGCTGAAATTTAATTTCGGGCCAAATTTCTGAAGGAAACAGACTTCTACAGGAAGTCACCTGAATGATGACACATATCAAGCCTTAAAAAGTGCACCGTAACCATGATGATTGATTACTACTGGTTATTTTTTTACGTGGAAAGTGGATAGTGCAACAACAACTTGTAACTCGTAACTCGAAAAGAAATAAATGCCTTGTTAGTGACATTCTTTAACTGCCATCTTTAACTGTCAATAGTACGCATGCATTTATGGAAAATATTTACATGTAGATATGAAATATTAAGGACAGTGGATTTAAATCTCTCACATGCATAATGTATTTATGGAAAATGCATTAAATATGATTTAAGAAAGAATAATTACTAATTGCTAAGTATCTGTGATCACTACTATCAATCAAGGGGTTGGGGCTATTTATAGACAATCTGGCTTCTTTCTTCTTCATTTTGCTTTTGGTAGATTAAGAGTCAAAGCTTCCAGTGGTAGAAATTATGCCTCTGGTTTTAAGGTTTAGGTTTTTAGGTCTTTAGGATTTCGAGAATTAAAGATGGACACACCAATCTGTTTGAGATGCACATCCCTAGATGACCAGAGGTCCTTTTTGGGCAATGTCTCAGAAGAAATCCTCACTTCCGTTTGTAGGGAGGTTGATGGTGACGCTTTTATAAATTATGTTTTGTTTATTTTATTGGGTTGAGAGTTCCTTGATAATGTCGAAAGATATCACATCTACACGGACATTACGTCCCATTTTTTTGCGTCTTTCCTCGACCTCGGAGGACAGAAGGTGGATATGCTGATGCTGTTGAGGAAGGTTTTTAAAGATAAATTCCTGAAGGACAATGTCAATGTTGTTTTTTTGGAATTAGGGGTGGGGATCTCTTGGCCAAGAGATATACACAAGTTGTTGGAGCCGGGAAGAAATGTGGTCAGACAACCCTTTCTGTTGAACCTCAATGACGAGCAACTAACGTGACACAGGAAATGGGCATGAATTTGGAGGGATTTTCTTTGGAAATGGTTTTACCTTGATGAATTCGACGAGTCAGACTACACATGGCTTGACGAATTCTCAGAGATTATCCTCTCTAGAAGATTCTACTCACACGAAAGGGAAGATGAACATACCTAATTCCCTAGTTTACCCATTCCCATCACTCTGGTCTTTTGATAGTGGACATGCAAAGTTTCACTTTTTGTATACCAATAAGAAGTTTCCTAGTAGGTTTCTATTTTTACTGTACGATGTAATTTTATGAATTTAAAAAATAATAAAAAATTTCCAAGTTTGTTTCAATTTTCTTTTTATGGGTACAAAAAATGATTCTTAGACTTCTCCGTGATTACAATATTTTAATTAGTTGCTTTACCTGTGTATTGGACATTTAAGTATGCTTAAGCAATGGATTAGTACTTCCATTTTTAAATCTGAAGACTGAGATTCTGAATTTTTAAAATGATTAACTTTCTTTATCGGTCCAGAGACATAGCAAGTTTCTATTTTTAATTTGTTAATGTTTCATATCTATGTGTGATAATATAATTTCGATTATAATACAGATAGAAATAATTGAATTAAAATCTAAATCGGACTACACTGTAAAACTAAACATTTATTAAATGTAATAACTAATAAGCTGAATTTTTAATTTAAAATGATTAAGTGACACTCACACATGTCCTAGTGACATAAAATCACAGGCCAAAAGTTAATGGGACCCGCGATAGTGCGACAGTGCCAATGACCGTTGGATGAGCACAGATCAATGATGTGGGGTGTATTTCAGGCCGAAAGGGAAAAGAAACCCCATTTTTGCAAACCTATTCCAGAATAATGTAAATAAACTCAAAATCACAGCGTCATAGAATAAGTATCACTTACCTTTGTCTCAAATTAAAATGCAGTCGCGACTTGCCAATGCAGTGTACAATTGTACTAAATAGTCTGAAACTTTGCTATCGATCAAATATAGAGATATCAAAATATTTTTATACTAATCCTTATTTGAAAAATTCGGTGGGAGGTATTAGGTATACAAATATTTGGCGAGGCCTACATAATTATAACACGTCTTTTGTTATTTTCAAGGCAATTATGGGTCGTCCAATACCTTCGCATGATTAATAAAGTTGGCTAAATTATGTCGGTTAGAGACATGCGTCCGTAAAATGCCAGGCGAATTTGGGGCTGCCTATAAATATATATGTATAAAATGATTGGCAAATATAGGTCATCAATTTGGGGTCGCTTAGAAATTATACGCCGAATGTTTTGAATTTATGGGGACCAAAATTTAGATTTCATTGGCGATAATGTGTAAGAAATGGAAAAATTAAATAACCAATGGGTGATGGGCCCGAGCTTTGGACCCAATATTAATAAATATCGGGTGATAGGGTCAATCCAATATTTGATAAATATTCACCAATTTAGGGGTCGCTGACATGCGACATTCGCCAAATGGCGAATAATTGCCACTAAAGTTTTCAGAAAAGACTCACAACAAAGTGTTTAGTACTAGAAACAAAGGTTTTGAGTCAATTAGTTGTAGAGACCTTAATAATCAAAATATCTCTATCACTAATATCATGCTCAAAACTTATTCCAAGAGCCCAAGTGGTCACATAGAAAGTGTAAGGGAATACATCAAAGAGGGTACAATACACCATGATCCATCTTTCCAACAAGTTATTCTATCCTATAAAATTGTCTGTGTGTGTGTGTGTGTGTGTGTGTGTGTGAGAGAGAGAGAGAGAGAGAGAATTATGTTATGTTATGTGATCTATAAGATAGAAGAGATGAAAATAGTCTAGAAATATTTGTTATGCTAGTTCCACTCATCCAACATAGTTCAGTGCAAAGAGAGTTGAATAGTCTACCAAGTTGTGTTATGCTAATTAAATCATCTAGAAAATGTATCGGTGTAAAATAAAGGTCAAATAGTGTAGTAAGTTGTGTTAGATCACGGTATTAAACCAATCACAAGGATAATAAAGAAATTTTTTATATGCAATTAAGTCCACTAAAAAGGGTGCAAAGGGATAACCAAGAAAAATATTGTATGCAAGAAAATCTACTAAATTAAAACAAGGAGGCGACACATATGTCCCCTCCTTAAAATGGTTACATAGAGATGTGGTGGAATCTTAAGGAAAAGAATTAGGATAAACACATTTAACCCAAATGAGATATCCTATGAGAAACAATGTACATGCAACACTAGATAAAGAGGCTGAGGTATAGCTCTTTGAAGGGAAGGAAAAGATAGTTGTAAAAAGATATGTTGCAACAAGTGTAAAGAAATCATTTTGAGTGGTGTACAAGGAGAGTAGGAAGAGATATTGTCACAAATGCATCTACCTTTAAGAGGGATTCTTGAAAAAAAAATAGCATCATTGACCAAAAGAGGCGAAGAACAACAAGAATTCCCACTTTCTGGATTGTTAGGAAAAGTGATTATTGATGAACAATAAAAAACTTTGGGTCCTAAGAGAGGGATTTTTTTATGATAGATGTACACTCTCAAGAAAGGAGTGGGTTGTAATCAAGGATACACACCTCTTGTAAAAAAATAGAATCACTAAAGAAAACAAACAATTTCATGCAAGAAAGGTGATCATATGATAAACAAATAAAATACAACCAAGGGAAAGTATATCCTTAGAAAGGATATGAAATTAAAAATAGAACCTTTGTCCACTAAGAATGGAGACAAGGAAAATGAACTATTATGTTTTTTAAAGAGTAAGATTGTACATGAAATCATAGCACTATGATAAACAAAGATCTCCCACTAAGGTAAGCTACTAAGGCCACATATTGTGGAACAACATAATAGGTGATGGAAATGCTAGTGAGCTACACTTTGTCTATTTAGAAAAACTATAAGATTTTTTGTAACATGAATAAGGAAATTTTCTGCCAAATCTTGAACAAATTGTCTAACTTGAATGTGTTAGTGTATATATTTTATTTCTTTACACTTAGTCATATTAAGCCTAATTAGTCATCTATGATCATTTGACACGTTTATACACAATTCGTCATCATTTAGGAATTTTATAATAGATGTGTTGACTCCATTTCGACACATCATCCTAGGTTCATGGGAGACAACTCTCCACCACTCATTGACTGTTGGTTTCAACTTCTTATTCGACTCAATAACTCTTCCTATATGTACTTTTCATCTCTTTGTTTCTTCAATGAATGAATGACAAACTATTGCTCTCAATTTTTTATTGTTCTTATTTTTATCTCTTATAGATCTTAGAGAAATCTACATGTTATCAGAGTGGATTTAAGGAATTTTAAATCCTACATTGAATAATTTTAGATCTAGGAAGGTGGTGCTAATCATACCCGGCAATTTCAGTCTCTTTGTGGTGCTAATAGCATACAAAGGTCACAAACTATTCCTGGTGGTCATCCCACAATGTGAATAATATCATCTTTGCACATCTCGTGGTGACAACTTCTGTGCATGCACCTCCTCTACGTCTCAACCCTCCTCTCTACAATGATCATAGACTTCAACAAGTGCATTTCCCCTGCATGGATGGGTTGGGTTAAATAGTAAGGATGGTAATGGTTTCTGCTTGGTTGATGTTTGATTGGTCACCGACTCCTCAGACACCAACCTAATTCGATGGTGATAGTTACTAGCGTAATTTTTTTTTACTTTAGCCTTTGGTCACATGGATTATTAGCCCCTAGTTCTTTCCAACCCTTAGGGGCTTAAGTTTGGCCCATCTTATTTCTATTTGGAATTTTTTTGGGGGGGAAGTAAAATATTTTACCATAAATTTGTTTCTCAACAACTTGAAATTGAGTTGTATTTTTTTGCAAAAGTGCATCTTTTTTCATCACGAATCCAAAGAGAATACTAATACACTATCATTCTTAAGTTTTTTTTGGGTTTGGTTACAAAACACTCCTTCTATAAAGTTCCAAAAATAAGCGGGGGTCAGACAGGTAATCAATGAGGTATTGTGTGTTTTCTATTTTTTCACATGTCCTCAAGAAGTGCACTTCATTTATGTATTCTACAAGAAACAATGTAAGTCTAACATCATGGATCCTAATGTGACTATACAACCCCTAACTCCTTTCAATTATCATGATTGAAAGTTGAAAATAATTCTTGTACTTAAAAACAAAAACTTGTTTAGGGTAACAATATGAGCAAAAAAATAACCTAATGTAGCTAAGGATAAAGAAAAGTTTTTTAATAAGTGTGACCAAGAATTTGACTTTCTATGTTTAAATTTATCTCCTGAATTAGTATTTCATGTTGAGAACTTGAAAATACCCCAAAAAATTTGGGAAGCTCTCAAAACACTATTTGGGACAATTTATGAACTTAGAAGTCATGATTTGGAAAATCAACTCTTATGCCTTAGTCCTTCTAGTTTTTCAACTTTAGAGGACTTATTCACTAAATTTAAATCTTTGAAGTTGCAATTAAAATATTGTGGAGTTGATAAGAAAGAGGATCAATTAATCCTTTCTCTACTTTCCAAACTAGGTTCTAAATTTTCTGTATTTATCTCTACTTTTTGTTCTACTAAAAGATCCCTTGGTAACTCATGGACTATCCCCTCACTTGATAACTTTATTTCTTATCTTACAAGGGAATAATAAAAGTTAATCCAAATTAGTACTTTGAAATCTACCAAGGCACAAACTCTAATTGTAGGACATGAAAAGAAACAAAATGCTATAGGAGCTCGAAAAAAAAGAAAGAAGATAAAATTAATAACTTCAAAAAGGATAAATCGTCTCAAAAAAGTAAATCAACTATTGAGAGAGTTAAATGTTCCTTTTGTAACAAAATTGGTCCTGGAGAACATCAATGTATGAAAAAAAAAAATTGTGCACCTCACTTTTATACTCAAAAATAATAATATTGAGGTAACTGATTATGTTAAAGCATCTTCTTCAAATTAGTAAATTACTAAGGACAAAGAGAAATTGAAAGGAAAGGTTTCTCAAGTAATTATAGATTTTGGTGCTACACACCATATGGGTTCTCAAATTGATACAGACTCTTCAGATCTTGATTCCAGTCCTCATAATTCACACGAACCAGCAAATGACAGTGATATCCAGGCATATTTTCAAAAAGGGTCACATGCTCTTCTTGGTGGGCAGTCTACATTAGCAGCATCATAATCCTTTGGGGAGCCTTATCGGCTTCTTCACTTCTTATATTTTTTATGGATGATATTTGTTTCCCATTAGGTTTTCTATCTTTCCTCTTTTATGAGAGATTTTATTGTACATGGGTACCTCATCAAGTTAGTAGCTAGGACTCATTTTTATCTTGTCCTCCTAAGTTATGCTTAAGTGGGGAGGAGGGGTGTTAGTGTATATAGTTAATTTATTTACACTTAGTCTTATTAAGCCTAATTAGTTGTCCATGGTCATTTGAAACTTGTCTACACAAGTCATCATCATTTAAGAGTTGTTTAGAAGATGTGTCGATTCTATTTTGACACATCATCCTAGGTTTATGGGAGGAAACTTTCCACCACTCATTGAGTGTTGGGTTTGAATTCTGATTTGACCCAATCACTCTTTATATATGTAATTTTCATCTTCTATGTTTCTTCAATGAATGGATGGCCAACTATTGCTCTCAATTTGTTATTATTTTTCATTTTATCTCTTACATATCTTGGAGAAATCTACAGAATGCAATTAACAAGAGAGTGTGACTAACTATGATGAAAACATTAATTTTCACTAATATTACTTAATTTTTATTCTTTGGAAAGTTGAAAAATGAGAATTTTATATTTTTATCATATTTGAGTCTCCAAAATATTCTTTTAGCTAAGGCCAAAAAAGCTTCAATATTTCTTAGAATGTTTATTTCTTGTGATAAAAGTGTTGGTAATGGAGATGGAGGATTGGAATTTAAAGTAGGAGGATCACTTGTTTTATGTTTTTTCATTCTTCTTTCTCTAGGTAAGAAATGGGTGATTGAATCAACTTGAAAAATAATATGGGCAAATTTTATTGAGCTGTAAATCCTATGTCTTGTGTAGTGCATTGTGCCAAAAAAGATTCATAGGGTCTTTTATTCATTTTTCCAATTTCCCAAGACCGTGTCCATGATATCCTTGTTTAGAGATAATATTGTAACCCACCTTATATTATGTATTTAGTTTAGAAGGTAGAAAGATTCCATCTTGAGGTTCACAGAAGAGCATTGTGTTGGGGTCGATAGTAGGAGGATTTATCTCTATAGCGATATTCTTAATCGTATCATAATTATTCACATCCACATTACTAGGTTACAAAGAAGGTTAATCTACATCTTCATCTTTGATTAATGTTATGTTAAGAGACAGATCATGAATAGTGCATGAGATCTCCTTGATTTAGTATATTTTGATGGCAAAGATAAGATTTACAAGAATAGAAAGGAGCTAGACTGATTGAGGTGTTAGATTAATATTTTAAGCCTCTTACGCCAAGGTATATTTTTGAAGAGAGATTCTATGACTATTCTTAAATGTTGCATCTCTATAAGGTAGATTAGCAATAGGCGTATTGACTCTATCCTTATTGAAAAAAGATAACCTAGGGGAGGTAAAAGTGTTGTTCATTTTAATGTTATCTCTAAGATTATCATTTTTAACAAAAGCTCCTATGAGATATGCACATCCCATGAATTTCCTTAATAGTGTTATGATATATAATAACATATAACATGGATCAAAGATTTGAGAAATGATTTGAAAGCATGAAATATATTTGAAATTCCAATGATGTCATATGTCAGAGTGTCATGAATAAATACAAGCAACATAAATTTTCAAAGAAACCATTATCTAACACATAATTTTGATAAATGTAACTAAGAAGAAATATAATCACATGCGAAACAAAAAACCAATTTGATTTAGTGAATTCCATCATGAAAATTAAATGCATCCTAAAAACATCTGCAAATTTAGATGTAGAAACATCAAGCTGACTAAAATGTAATAAGGGGAACTAGGGTTCACTAGCTTGTATGGACAAACTGCGAAGCTTAGACCTATTTTTAATTGAGTTACCCTGAGAGGGGAGTGATCTAATTGGCTCAAGACATTTGACAGTAAATTGATTCAAAAATCCTTTATGATGAGCTGAAAGTGACTATGAAAGTGTCAAAAATGAATGTAAGATCTAGGGAAAAATGTGATAAACTAATGAGTTTTAGCATGCATGGTAGAATAGAAAATGAATATGTGAATTATAGTAGAAGATTTAGAAAGTACAAACAAAAACTAACCTATGATACTAATTCAAAGTACAATCAGTGAGACTCGGTCACGTCAGGCTAATCACTCCCAAGAACTATTGAACAAGGAAACACACTCCTTATAGTCTCAGACCCAACAATATGCATTTTTCATCTCTTCTAATTCTCAATGTTTACCTTTATCTACGATTCTACCACCTAGTCTTGCACACAGAAAAAAGAGAAAATATAGGGTTGAAAAGGCTTTGCCTAGGTCAAACCTTAATTTTGGAATTAACCATGAAATTAAAATGTAATGGAAAGTGTTCTAATATGTAGCAGAGGCTAGATATGAGACTTAAAATGTCTTATGTACCTTGTTGATGCAATGCACTTTGAATGTGATCACAAGTGCTAATCCAATGACATGACTCCACAAGACATAAAAATAAAATGATGAGGACGTACTTGCATGAAGGATGTTGAAGGTTGCCACAATGTTGGATCTGAATAGTATGTTGGGAGGAAATTCCTTGGATGTTCGATGCTTGAATGCTTGATTGATTTGAGGATGCAATTGTATGTTGTGATGTCAAAATGAGTGGGGCTAAATTAATTTTATACCTTTGATTAGCATTTTGAGGTGTGAATTTCAGAGTAAGTTGAAATGAGGTTAAATATCCTGCTCCTGCAAGATAACCATTACATGAATTAAATTTGGGGCTAATTAATGAAGAGCAAGTCCAAATTGAAATCTTCAATCAAGAATACTGGAAGGAAGCCAATATTTTATAATGGTAGTATAAGTTGGGGTAAGTGAGATAATCTTATAATTTAGCTAAAATAATCTTATAATATTTTAATTTATTTATAGGTTTGAAACTATTTCTTTTTGTCATATTACTTATGTTAGTCTTTTCTACAACTCGAAACAAAACAAATATGATCAAAATTCTATAAAAGGTCTAGGAAAGTTATAATTGGGTGTTAGTGTAGTTGGGGTGAGTGAATATATTAGCCCATTCAAAGCTATAAGGATTAGCTTAATGTTTCAAATCATCAACGAGGGAAATAAATGAAAACCCCCTAAAGTTTATAGCTACATATACACATGACACACATAATGATTATTCTCACATTTTTAATCTTGCTCAAACTTGAATATTAAATGATCTAAGGATATCAATCACAAAGATTAAATAATATAATATGGTGTCTTACATGCATTTTTGTATCTTGTTTACTTCAAAAGTGTAATCTGATTTATGCAATCACACACTTCTACAACCTACCAAGAATATGTTAGCAAAAGAGAGATCATTTTCAATAATTGTACACTTAGTGAACTTCTAAAGAGACAAGTATTTTTTATACTTGATTAGATCATGAATGTAAAAATGAATTTTTAAACACAAAATTGACACTGCACCTATAAGAATTAATAGACTATAAAAAAAATTTCAACTCAATTTTAGATTATTTGAATTTAATAAAAAAATTAAAAATTAAAAATTAAAATTAAAATACTTTACTAACTCACAAGAATTATATTTTTTTCATTTATTCTGAATCGATAAATTTTGATTTTTGCACAAATGAATTTTCAAGAGTTATTGTACACCCCTATTGGGCTCATGGAATGTTAAAAATTACATTATAAACAGCTGGATACAACTTTCATTTGCACGGAAATGTACAAGGAAATCTGTTTGTGGGGCCTGCAAACCAGGAAACTTGAGGTCCATCAGAATTTATTGCATTGTGATTATTGAATATGGTATCTTTTTAGAGACCCGGGTGTGCCAGCATTTTGAATTATGTAGTAGATTGTCATGTCTGCATAAGTTCAAACAGGACTGATTATTATACATTTTGAAATCATTATATTTGGAAATTGCATGGATTAGATTGCAAAGAAGTTTCCTAATAAATACCTCTCCTCTTTTTTATTAGATTTAAGATATATGCTCTCTGATATCTTGCAGATTTGAGCACGGTTATTATTATTTGATAACACAAACGTATTCTTCGATAAGATTCCAGATGTTTCTTAACCACCGGATGTGTGTCACTTAATTTGTTAAATTTATATATCATTAACTCATTCAAATCCAAATATTACAAATATTGTGTTACTTCATAGTATATTTAAGTTATTTTCCACTTTAAGTTATCTGGCATTTAAATTAAATGTTGATAATTCAGAAGGGCAGATTCCTACTGATCAGGAAGAAATTAGAATACAATTTTTTTAGTTTTACAGGGGTCATTTTTCTAAAGGAGTTCTTGAGATTATTGTAGAACAAGAAATCAAATCAACAATATATGATTTCCAAAAAGATCAACGAATAAAACTGTTTAGTAGAAATAATAATTTGCATTCGAATAATCTATTTGAAATAAGCTTTATATGAGTTTATAACCACACATCTCTTGATGCATGTGTTGTCAAGATAGAGCAAAGACATCGCCCTTGAGAAGACTTTTTGGATTCATCATCAAAATAATTATTTTATTCCTTTTTTTTATCTTTTTTTGTAGTCTCTTTTGGAATTCTTGAGACTTTTGTAGGTTCAAATATTTTAACCTTGATCTTGCCAAGTGATCTAACAAAACTAGCAAAGCCCATGATCATAATTGTCCAGTAGGAGTTTGAACTTAGGTGATGACAACAATACCACCACCAGTTAGCTAACACACTAAGTGTTGAACCCAATAGAATTCTCATTTATATCCTTTATGAACTCGTCAATTTTCTTTCAACAATATTTTATCTCATGTAAGGTCTTACTCACTTAAGGTAAGTTAAAAAGTACTTGTTCCTAGCACCTCAAATTTGAGATTATCTAAGTCAAATACCAAATGAAACAAAAAAAACAATCACATATTTTGTTTCTATGCTAACCTATAGATAAATTATGTGCAAAAAATATTATGATCAAGTAGATGCAAGAAAATATTTAGAAAAATAATAATACCATAACATAAATATGGGAAAACCTCTTTGAGAGTGGAACTTCAATCTCCAAAGTAACTCAATGTTGTATTTAGTAATCAAAGGTTGTAATACACTTGTAGAGTTTGAGTTATTATAGAAGTATTATGAACAAGAGATCTAGAGTAATTCTAGTAACATAGTAGTACATGAAAATTCATTATGAAAACCTTATCTCAAAAGCTCAATAAATAGAAGTAATATTGAAAACCCTCAACTATTAATTAAGAAACCATGATCTAAAACCGTCCAAAATGTGGTTTCCAAAAGCCAATTAGAAATGTAATATTCAAATTCCAATATGAATCTATGGGCTAAAAATACCATTTTATAAATTTGTCATAATCCACTCACTAATTGAAGGTGCCTTTTTTTTACTTTACTATTTTCATTTAAATATGTGTAGTACCCAACTTCAAGGAGACTTAACTTTTGATCTAAAATGTCAATAAAACCCTGAACTTATAGACATCTATATTCCATTATTGAAAAATCAAGTACAACCCATCTAAATTTTTCTTTTCAATAATCCTAAAAATATATTTAATATTATTGCATCTAATCAAAAATTTGAAATAACTTTTATAATAATAAAAATTATTCCAAATCCACTCAGATTTCATAACTAATTAATTTACCTTTAATAATAACTACAATAAAAATAATTCCAATGTTTTATAGCCAATTAATATTATTATGGACTATTATATTGAAAAATTGTTTACTATTGAAATTTAAATTCAGATGTCTTATAACAATGTATTTTATTAAAGAAATTCTCAACCATAACAATTTAAAAAAACAAATTCGTGCAATTGACCTTACAATTCCAGGCATGAACTAAACTGCCTTACATTTACAAAAAAAATTACCTCGACCTTTTTTATGAGTATTCCGTGCAGAGGGTCAAACAACGGTAAAAAAAAAATGTATATGCAGACAATATAGGCTACAGCTTGCATTGTACCAATTTTACTATGTAAATTCTCTGTACGTTTCACTTCAAAAAAGCCATCGCTGTAGGGAAATATAGCACTGTATTAAACTTTCAGAGTTTTAAAAAACCCAATAACTATTGCTCATTACTTCAATTGATTTTGAATTGTAGACAGACGCGAATTCCTTGAACAGAGGCATATATGCTTTCTTTAATCTTCTTCCTTTAAGACTGATGACATTGTAAGAAGTTTCTTGTCTGAAAATTGATATCTATTAATCATTACAACAAAATTTACATTTTTAGCATCCCGCGCAGTTGTTATAGCTCATCTCTAATCTCTGCTTGTTACTTTCTTCTTGACTGCATGATTTCATACATTGCTTGTTTCTAGACAAGCTGAGAAGAAGCCTCTCTATCTGAAACCCTCCTCCGAATTCAACCTCTCGCTTAAAATGGGAGAAATAGCTCTCAAACACGCTCACTGTCACCTGCAATCTGAACCGCATCATGAACAAAAATTCAACTTCTAGAATGTTCATTTCCCTCACTGTTAAGCCTCCCACTTTTGCAAAATACTCGTTACTGTAATGCCTGCATCCATAATACAACAAATCAACATTAGCAATAAGATTCATTTTTAATCAGATTGAAAAACCCAATTAATGAAAACAAAAGTAGAGAATACTCACTCATCGTCAAGAAACTTGGTAGCAACCAGGACACTGGTGATGGTAAGCATATGCATGTTGTGAGTGGTTAAGCGGAAGTTGGGATTAGTGAGAATAAGGCGATCAATATAAGCATATGCCACAACAAATGCGGAAGGACTGCAGCGGGCATACTTGAACATCCTTTCCAAGTACTTGTGTAAGCTGATGGCAGGAACTTGCAGTGCAGAGAAAACACACAGATTTGCCCCTGAAATCTTCTTGCCGGAAGAAAACATGAGCCTTTCATGTCGGGCTACAAGTCTGTTGAGTAGGGAAGCGAGAACTGAAAGAATCCATGGCCTTGACTCGTTTTCAGCGCTGTATAAGACAGAGCAAGAAACATCTGAGCATAGATCTGAAGCAGTTGCTTCTCTCATGTCTAATGTCATTCTAATTGGCCTGCCTTTTCTCAAGCAATGGAACACTGATTTGGGGATTGAAGTTTGGCTAATGATCAAACTCGTGCAGTGTGAATCTTGGGTAGAAGAAACCATAAATGTAGGTATATAAAGTGGAAGAGCAAGTTCATGGGCTCTTCCCCAATTCAACAAATGTCTTCACCAGAGAGTTTCCCGCATATTGTAGTGCCTTGCTGTTAAAGGGGATGGAAAGAGGCACCTTCCTTGTCTTGAGGATGAGTTGGAGCTATCAATTCAATCCATCTGCTGTCAGGTGTCACGACAAGAGCGTACAATAACTTTGTCTTTTCTCGAATATCAATCAATTGTGATGGGCAGGCGTGAGTTGGCCTGTTTTCTGTTTGGTTTCATATTTATTAATGAATTTAACAAAGGATTTTTATATTTTTTAATGAATATTGTCTATTTGTATTAAAATAAGATATTATATACTATCCAAGAAACAATAGGGGAATATAAGATTACTCTCCATGAGTCATACTTGAATAGAGTTGGGAATAGGAAACATGTACAACATTTGGAGAGCAAATTACACAAATAAAGGCTGCTTATTTGGCAATAATGACACTGGAGGGCAGTGACGGAAGATCTTTGTCATCCGGTTTACCCCATACATCAGTATTGTCAGGGTGATGTCAAGAGGAGACCACCCTTCATCCAGAGTAGCAACCTCCACTATAGCATCCACCTCTCGATTACTATAACCCCCCTCTTTAGAACAATTATCTACCTCCCACCATCTCGCCCCCTGGAGGGTTAAATGACAGTAGGGTCCCTCCCCTTAGGAGGGTTTAATTATATTGTTGGGAGGGCTATGTATCATTTAGGGTGGGCTTCTATTGTATTGCAAGAGGGTTATTATATTTCCCCATACACATTCACTAATTCACCAAATGTACTATGCCCCCCAAAATTAATCTACCCTATTCTTTATCTTTTTCCTCCCACATAAACAGGTTCCAATGTAAGGAGTCGTTTGGAAGAACGGGTCCAATTACTGTCGCCACCAAAACACGGTCAACCAATGTCAATGCGAGTAGATGTGTTGGGAACTTTGTCATCTAGTTCTTCCAGTCACAAACAAGGCATGTGCAAGGTCATTCATATATTGAATGCCAATAACAATTAGTAGTATTTTGATTCACCATTTAACTATTATTTATCAGTGATCAAGTTGGGAGAATAATGCATGTACTACATCTTAAAAGGCTATGAGTGCGTCTAACATTTATATAACAACTATCCCTTTGTTGTTAAGTTTGTCAAGTTGGAGGAAAGATCTCATTCTAGAGGCTCAATCTAATCCATCCCTTTGATTGAATAAAATATTCATTATGATGTGTGTTAAAACAATATATTCTCTTTTTTTTGTTGTATTAATTTGTGTTTCTTTGTTGCAAATGTGTTTCATAATCTACAAGATGGGTCTCCACCCCTAGAACTCCCCCAGAGGCAAAGGCATTCTTGCGATGGAGAGGAAAAGCACCACTTGACAAAATTGCTCCCACCGCTAGCGATGAACACACTTTAGATGCTGAGAGAGGGGTGAATCAACATAAAACTAAAAAATTTAACAGCTTAAGTTCAGCAACCACCATGACAATAAATAGTGTGCAAGAAAGACTAGAACCAACAACACGAGAACACCAAGATTTATACATTGAAAACCCAAACTAGGAAAACACCACGGTGAGCACTTGCCCACAAAGATAAATCACTAAAGTATATAATCTGATTCCAAAAGATTAGGAGCTCGTTGCTCCAAAAAATCAATCAGGTGCTTTCTGCCAATACTATAATGAATGTGAAAAATGAAGAAGGCTTACTACCTTACAAAAAAAGATCACTGCTCCAAAATTTCATATAGATGCTCACTACCAAAGTAACAAGATACAGTAACAAACCCAAGTACCCATTACTCAGTGCATCAAAGTATTTATTCTTCTTTAAAGAAGATATGAAAATATTCTCCTACTTATGCAGTTGATCTGCATAGCACTGCACACACTAGCAACAAACTAATTACTATATTTTCTTCTCTGGAACTATCACTACACTTTTCTTTGTTGATTGTTGAACAAGTTTGCAAACTATACTTGCTTCACACCTTGCTTCATTTTGCCAAGACAACAATAGCCCTTATATATAGGATAGGTTATTGGATATTACAATAAGGTCATCCAAACTAGAAAGGATATTATAAATGAATTCTACATCGGCCAACGAAAAAGAAGAATCATTATCAAAAGCATTTAAACCAAGGACCCAACTAATAAGTGATAAATATTAAGTACATAGGTCTCCTATAACATGAACCCATCTAGATAATATATATGCATGAAGTATAAGACCTGGAGCTAAATCTAATATTTCAACAATCAATAAATATAGCACCCAGATCTACAACTGAAACCATGACCCATTCTAGGAGGAAGACAAAAAAGTAACACACTACACATGGCCCAATGCTAGATCTGCAAAGACTAGAACATCAACCAAGGTTAAATCAAATGTGTAAAAGAAAAAACAAACTGCCAACGGTAACTAGACCTCCACGCACTATAGAGAGATCTATACACCACATCAGAAGCCATGTCACCCACAGGAAAATGGGAAAGTTTAAATCACAAACAAGGAAATTGAATCTATCCTTACCAAAAAAGTGGAAGTTCATAGAAAGGATTGGGAAAATTATAGGTTATATGAGGCACTTTTGGCTTGCAGAATGACATTGAAGAAAACAACTGGTTTTACTCCCTTTGAAATGCTCTGTGGGAAGGTTGTTTTCATGCCTATGGAATTTGAAAATGAGACCCTCAGGACTGCATTGCATCTTGAAATGGATTTGTCTGCAGCCCAACAAGATAGAGTCATGCAACTCAATGCTCTAGATGAAATTAGAAAGTCAACCCTACAACAAACAAAGTTAGTACAGACTCAAAAAATGAAGTGGCATGACAATCAACATAAAAGGAAAGAAGTTTCACCCTAGTGATTGGGTATTGCTATATGATTCCATATACAAAGATACCATGGGCAAGTTGCAAACTCGCTGGTTAGGCCCATATGAGATATTTGAAGTCTTTAACAATGGTGCAGTGCAACTGTCAACAATTGATCCTATTTGATTCAAGTTATTTGTAAATGGTCACAAATTAAGGTTGTACCATAAACCAACTACCAAGGCGTAGTTCTTGCAGTAATTTCCAACTCTTAAGGACTGCGAGGTTCTTGCAATGGAATTCAAAGGACTTTATGCCTTGTCAAATTGTTAAAGATCTTATGTTGCATGCAATCATAATAAATATATCCATATCCTATCGATGTACTTTTTCTCCGTAATAATTATTATATTTCCATCTCATGTCGTTTGTCAGACACATCATACAAACTCAACTTGATCAAGTCATTCAGCCGTGGTTCACACCAAGCATTTTGTCAAAACATTATTGTTGGTCGATACAACTAAACTTATCTTCATTTTTTACAATATTCAAGTCGCAAAATGTACAAATGTACAAATATCTGTCATTAGATATATTTATTTTGCAATGATTTAATTAATATATATATATATATATAAATTGCATATCGGTGAGTCCTACTTGTCGTGTCAAATCTGTGTTTGTGGAAACATGCCTATGTTCAAGTGAGGGAAGGTAATGTTTAGCCATGTCATATCCATGTCGTGACCATGTGCTACAATGTTAAAATTAGAACTGCAACTCTTTCATATGTTTATGTGATAGTTGAAGCATATCAACTCTTTTCATAATAGTGATGCTTGTAGTCTTTGTAATACAAAAAGACCATCCGTAGATTCCAAAAATGTCACAGAAACCAAAAACATCAAATTTAGAATGCAGTGCATGACCCACCACAGACGGTGAGACTTCGGATGGACATTAGCCCTAAATTTCCTTTCATGACCAACTATTGCTTCAAATATATTCCATGAAAATGCTTGTAATAATGCAAAGATTTCCTCATAGGTAGCCCATTTCATTCCAAAGCGTCTTCTAAATCTCTACATGCATAGCCCAATATACACCAAGCTTTCATTTCCTAAGATTGCCAAAGTAGCCTTGAATTTGAGGGCAGTTTGGAGACACTCATTAGTTTTAGGAGAACAAAGTTTTGTATTGAGAGGAATCTAGAGAACAATTTCTGAAAATAAAATACAAAATACAATAACATAAAAGCAATGTCAATAATGGTGAAGAGTGTTTCTTGAGGACATGGAGCAAGCACTGCCCATCCCATATGCTCTAAAATAGGAAAATCCGCCCCCACCAACCTGTGAGGAGATGAGCAGCTCACAGAACTTATCTAGACCTACATTGCTCCTGCTTAAATATCAATTCCAACACTAGTAAGCCACCCACACAATATAATCCATCATGGATCCCCACCATGATTTCTGATTAAATTTAAGATATAATGAAAAGCAATTACCCCAAGCAAATTCCACATAGAAATTGGCTTTACCTGTGAGAAGATTGATCCAACAACAAATCAATCTACAAAAGGCTTCTTGTAGCTACTCATAAGTAAACATGAATGAAATGAAGTATTTATTACAGTGAAGATTTTGTGCATGTGGAATGGAATGAAGTATTATATTTCCCATTGTGAGAGACCAGTTTTAATTCTCCAAATTAAGTTTAACTAAACATTTAAAAGACAAGACCAGTCCACCGTTCACGTGATTGCCCCTTGGATATTCAGTTTTGTGTTGAATATGACAATGAGATCATATTCTGCCTAATAGATATTTTGGATAGGGTTGGGTTTATTCAGGAGGTATGTTATGATGTGAAAATATGAGGAGTACAAAATATAAACAATATCTAAAATATAAAGTGAACAAAACCCCACTCTTGCAAGGAGGCCTCAAATAGTGTTATACATCTCAGACTTGTCTTGGACATGGCAAGCTGATTTCTGACTTAGATTCAAACTTGGTGTCTATTGTCTACACAAACTTGACAAATTGGAAACAACCATAAAATATAGTCATTTAAGGATTAAAAACTTATTTTATAAATTATTTGATTAATAAGCATTAAGATATAATAAACTAATTGAATAGAAGCTACTTTGATCACATACAAAAGTATAGACTGATCACATAAGTATCAAAGAAGATTTTGTCTAAAGGAAATTATATTCTTAGATATATAAATCTTGTCAAATTTTTAAGGTGTATAAAAGTCATAGATTATGGTATCCATGACATTAAAATCAAAAATCACAATATGGAATCATGAACTATAGTAAAATGGAGCTTGTATTACTTAGCCAATTGTAATGCCCAATAATGGACCACAAGGAAACCCAATTTTGTTAACATGCCATATAGTATGTGTATCTCCGTCGGTAAACCCTTCTTTGATTTCCATACAAAATTTACCAGGACTAATGTTAACTAGATGGTCATTCATCACAATGCACCCCATATAGTATGCCAGGAAAAAAATTAAACTTAACGTGGAATTTATTTATGATTAGTAATACGATTGGATGTAATTACAATTATATTTTTCTATAGTAATAAAATGTGAACTTGATAAGTAGGATATATTTTCCACAGCATGTCAAATTGTGATATTGCTATTAGGATTCAACTGTGTACTTTTTTAGTCAAACTCATTAACCCATATTTCATGAGTAGTGGTTCACAAGAACCCATCTCTCATGAGAATGAATGGAACACTTAGCACTCATTGCATCTAGGGAATGCTCATAGAGTTGAAGCACAAAAATTTCCTAGGAGGTCGCCCATCTCAGTACTACTCCACCTCAACCGTGCTTAACCACAAAGTTTTCTCCAAGATTAAGCTCGCTTTTTTTGCAACCCCATTTGCAAAACATTTAGAAACTTTTGTACCTTATGAACTATTCATTATAAATCCCCTTAAGGTCACCAATTGCTAAGTAGGAGATATTTTCCACCATAATCAAATTATGATATTGCTATCAGGATTCAATTGTGTACTTTTGAGTCAAGCTCATTGACCCATATTTCATGGGTGGTTCACAAGAACCCATCTGTCATGAGAATGAATGGAATGCTTAACGTTCATTGCATCTAGGTGATTCCCACACAGGTGAAGCACTAGAACTCATCTCAAATTTTTTAAATCATAAACTCTTAATGGGTACCCTATTTTTAGAATTTAACAGGCAATTTTTGTGTGCATAGGTTATCAATTTTGAAGCATTGTATACCAAATTTGAGTTAATGTCTTGTGTGTTCTAGATTGAATGTAGTTGTGCAAATGACTATGCTTAGAGATTTCTCTATAATTCAATAAGATAAAATATCATTTCTCTTTTTTCATTTTTATAAAAAATCTCTTACGAAGTTTTGCATGGTTTGAGAGAAAGCAAAAATGCTTATAGCCTACTCCAATGAGTGATCAGTGTTCTCTATCTATCCCTTCCCTCTTCATATATTTATTTGGAATTTATCTTCAATATATCTTCGACGTTCCCATTGCACACCAAGGTGTGATTGCTAGTTGTAGTCTCTTTTGGAATTATTGTGACTTTTGTAGGTTCAAATATTTTAACCTTGATCTTGCCAAGTGATCTAACAAAACTAGGAAAGCCCATGATCATAATTGCTAACCAACACACTAAGTGCTGAACCCAATAGAATTCTCATTTATATCCTTTATGAACTTGTCAATTTTCTTTCAAAAATGGTTTATCTGTGTAAGTTCTTACTCACTTAAGGTAAGTTAAAAAGTAATTGTTCCTAGCACCTCAAAATTGAGACTATCTAAGTCAAATACATAATGAAACTAAAAAACAATTACATATTTTGTTTCTATGCTAACCTATACACAAATTATGTGTAAAAATATTATAATCAAGTAGATACAAGAAAATATTTAGAAAAATAATAATACCATAACATAAATTAAGGAAAACTTCTTTGAGAGTGGAACCCCAATCTCCAAAGTAACTCAATGTTGTATTTAGTAATCAAAGGTTATAATACACTTGTAGAGTTTGAGTTATTATAGAAGTATTATGAACAAGAGATCTAGAGTAATTCTAGTAACATAGCAGTACAGGGTGTGTGCACCAAGTTGTGGACCAAAAAAGTGGACACATCTTTAAAAAAAATTCAAATTTCATATAACCTGATTAGGTTATTGAAAATTTGAAATTGTTCTAGGCTTGGTAACCCAGCCATAACCCGATCGGGTTTTGAAAAGAAAAAAGTACTTAAAAACCCGATCGGGTTTTGAAAAGAAAAAAAAAAACTTTAAAACCCGATCGGGTTTTGAAAAGCAAAAAGTACTTCAAAACCTGATCGGGTTTTAAAGAAGTAAAAACTATGCATTTTATTCTCCATAACCCGAGCACTTATGAAGAAACTAAAGCAAGATTTTCTTCTGGAAGCCATAACTTCCACATATGAAGTCTGATGGACTCCGTTCGAAAAGCGTAGGAAAGGTTTTGAGACGATCTAACACATGATTAACCTAAAATAATCTTTAGTCATCAAAAATGTTTTTTGCATCCATTTGAATCAAGTAAGGCATAAAATAGGTACTCATTATTTCCCATACATGCAACATATAGGAAAATGAGGATGCTCTCTCTCTCTCTCTCTGAGAGAGAGACAATACTCATTTTCCTATACATTTCATGTATGGGCAATAATGAGTACCTATTTTATACCTTACTTGATTCAAATGGATGGAAAAAATATTGATGACAAAAAATGATTTTAGGTTAATAATGTGTTAGACTATCTCAAGAAATTTCCTACTCTTTTTGAATAGATTCAATCAGACTCCGTATGTGGAAGTTATGGCTTCCGGAAGAAAAACCTATTTTAGTTTCTTCATAACCCGCTTGGGTTATGGAGAATAAAATGAATATTTTTTACTTATTTATATTATCTCTCTCTCTCTCTCCCAAAATCTATCTCTCTCTCTCTCTCATATTAGGATTGGGAGAGAGAGAGAGAGAGAGAGAGAGAGCTTATGCATTTTATTCTCCATAACCTGATCGGGTTTTGAAGAAACTAAAATAGGCTTTGCTATGAAAGCCATAACTTCCACATACGGAGTCCGATTGACTCCGTTCAAAATGTGTAGGAAATATCTTCAGACGATCTAACTTTTTATTAACCTATAATCATCTTAAGCATCAACATTTTCTACCATCCATTTGAATCAAGGTATAAAATAGGTACTCATTATTATCCATACATTCAACGTATAGGAAAATCTCTCTCTCTCTCTCTCTCTCTCTCTCTCTCTCTCTCTCTCTCATTCCCACTCCCAAACTCTCTATCTCTTTCTCATATTGGGACAGAGAGAGAGAGAGTACTGAATTTCCTATATGTTGCATGTATGGGCAATAATGAGTGCCTGTTTTATACCTTACTTGATTCAAATGGATGGCACAAAAAATGTTGATGCCTAAAGACAATCATAGGTTAATAATGTGTTAGATCATTTTAATATCTTTCCTACACTTTTTGAATGGAGTCAATCAGACTCTATATGTGGAAGTTATGGCTTCCAGAGTAAAGCCTATTTTGGTTTCTTCAAAATTTGCTCGGGTTACGGAGAATAAAATGTGTAAGTTTTACTTCTTCAAAACCCGATCGAGTTATGGCTTGGGAAGCGCTTTGGAAAATAACCCAAAGGCTTGGAGGCTCATTTTCCCTCCATTTTCTTTTTTTTAGATGTTTTTTCATCTTGTAAGATGAATTCTTGACTTTATCTTCATGAGGTTTGCAATTTGTCAATTGGGTATCTTTAAAATTTTCACCATAATCTCATATGTCTTCTTAGCTTTCTAACCATATAAATTTTTCTATTTTTGGACAACATTAGCATAGTAAACTTTAATTTTCTTTACCAGTGTCTTGATTGTCCTCACAAGCATATGTCTACCATTGTTTTAATAACTTTTGATATACTTGATCAGATTACAAATAAATTACATATTATTGTTCTACACTTGATTCTATACACTTTTTTTTTAAAAAAGTTTTCATTTTGGATTATTTTGATGCAAGTTATGCCTAGCACATGAACAGGTACCAAATTTTCAGGATGCGATCACTTCAAAAAATCACAGAAAAAAAATACTCATCGTAAAATTACTAAAAAATACACAATTTATAGATCTCACTCTTACCTATCATCCTCCTAAAGGGACTAAAAAAATACTAAATATAACTATATCTTTTGTACTGCCCACAGAAACAGCTATGTTATGTTTTTCCAAAAAAATCAGGAACATGTTTTCGTACGCGCAAGGTTTGACCCTCTTAATATTATTGGTTTTTACAAAACATTAGTGATTTAGAAACTAGATTCAGAGTAATACAATTTTTATTGTTTACACATCTTCTTATTTTGAGTGCATGGCCCTCAAACGCCCGTTCCAAGATCAGGTTTACCCGATTTCAGAAAAAATGTGTCCACTTATACCCCTTTTTGGTCCACAACTTGGTGCAAACACCTTACATGAAAATTAATTATGAAAACCCTATCTCAAAAGATCAATAAATAAAAGTAATATTGAAAACCCTCAACTATTAATTAAGAAAACGTGATCTAAAACCACCCAAAATGTGGTTTCCAAAAGCCAATCAGAATAATAATGTTCAAATTCCAATACGAATCCATGGACTAAAAATACCGTTTTATAAATTTGTCACTAATTGAAGGTGCCTCTTTTTGAATTTTATTATTTTCATTTAAATATGTGTAGTAATAGATCAACATATGTATCATAAGGAGGTCAACAAGTGTAATTCCATCTCATAACTCTCTTAAGTGGCAAAGATCTAGATCTTTTTACAGTTATCAATGTGGGGTACCCAATTTCAAGGAGACATAACTTTTGATCTAAAATGTCAATAAAATCATGAACTTATAGACATCTATGTTCCATTATTGAGAAATCAAGTACAACCCATCTAAATTTTTCTTTTCAATAACCCCAAAAATATATTTAATATTATTACATCTAATTAAAACTTTGAAACAACTTTTATAATAATAAAAATTATTCCAAATCCACTCAAATTTCATAACCTAATTAATTTACCTTTAATAATAACTATAATAAAAATAATTCCCATGTTTTATAGAAAAATAATATTGTTATGGACTATTATATTGAAACATTGTTTACTATTGAAATTTAAATTCAAATGTCTTATAACAATGTATTTTATTAAAGAAATTCTCAACCATAACAATTAAAAAAACCAGATTCGTGCAATTGGCCTTACAATTCCAGGCATGAACTAAACTGCCTTACATTTACAAAAAATTACATCGACCATTTTTATGAGTATTCCGTGCAGAGGGTCAAACAACGGAAAAAAAAAAGTATATGCAGACAATGTAGGCTACAACTTGCATTGTACAAATTTTACTATGTAAAATTATCTATACGTTTCACTTCAAAAAAATCCATCGCTGTTAGGAAAAATGTATCACTGTATTAAACTTTCAGAGTGTTAAAAAATCCAATAACTATTGCTCTTTACTTCAATTGATTTTGAATTGTAGAGAGACGTGAATTCCTTAAACAGAGGCATATATGCTTTCTTGAATCTTCTTCCTTTAAGACTGCTGACATTGTAAAAAGTTTCTTGCCTGAAAATTGATATCTATTAATCATTACAATAAAATTTACATTTTTTAACATCTCACACAGTTGTTATAGCTGATGCCCAATCTCTGCTTATTTCTCTCTTCTTGACTGCATGATTTCATAGATTGGTTGTTTTTAGGTAAGCTAAGAAGAAGCCTCTCTAACTGAAACCCTCCTCCCATTTCCACCTCTCACTTAAAATGGGAGAAATAGCTTTCAAAGACGCTCACTGTCACGTGCAACTGAAACCGCATCATGAACAAAATTCAACTTCTAGAATGTTCATTTCCCTCACTTTTAAGCTTCCCACTTTCGCAAAATAATCGTTACTTTAATGCCTGCATCAAAAAAAACATATTCACATTAGCAATAAGATTCACTTTTAATCAAGTTAGTATATAATCTGATTACAAAATATTAGGAACTCGTTGCTCCAAAAAATCAATCAGGGGCTTACTGCCAATACTATAATGAATGTGAAAAATGAAAAAGGCTCACTACCTTACAAACGAGAGCTCACAGCTCCAAACTTTCATATAGATGCTCACTACCAAAGTAGCAAGATACAGTAACAAACCCAAGTACCCATTACCCAGTGCGTCAAAGTATTTATTCTTCTTTACAGAAGATATGAAAATATTCTCCTACTTATACAGTTGATCTGGATAGCACTGCACACACTAGCAACAAACTAATTACTATGTTTTCTTCTCTAGAACTATCACTACACTTTTCTTTGTTGATTGTTGAACAAGTTTGCAAAATATACTTGCTTCACACCTTGCTTCATTTTTCAAAGACAACAATAGCCCTTATATATAGGATAGGTTATTGGATATTACAATAAGGCCAGCCAAACTAAAAAGGGATATTGCAAATGAATTCCACATTGGCCAACAAAAAAGAAGAATCATTATCAAATGCATTTGAACCAAGGACCCAACTAATAAGTGATAAATATTAAGTACATAGGTCTCATATAACATAAACCCATTTGGATAATATATATGCATTAAGTATAAGACCTGGACCTAAATTTGATATTTCAACAATCAATAAATATAGCACCCAGATCTACAAGTGAAACCATAACCCATTCTAGGAGGAAGATGAAAAAATAACACACTACACATGACCCAATGCCAAATCTACAAAGAGCAGAACATCAACCAAGGTTAAATCAAATGTGTAGAAGAAAAAACAAATTGCCAACAGTAACTAGACCTCCACATGCTATAGAGAGATCTATACACCACATCGGAAGCCATGTCACCCATAGGAAAATGGGAAAGTTTAAATCACAAACAAGAAAATTGAATTTGTCCTTACCAAAATAGGGGAAGTTCATAGAAATGATTGGGAAAATTATAGGTTATATGCGGCACTTTTGGCTTGCAGAACGACATCGAAGACAACAACTGGTTTTACTCCCTTTCAAATGCTCTATGGGAAGGTTGTTTTCATGCCTATGGAATTTGAAAATAAGACCCTCAGGACTGCATTGCATTTGGAAATGGATTTTTCTGTAGCCCAACAGGACAGAGTCATGCAACTCAATACTCTAGATGAAATTAGAAAGTCATCCCTACAACAAACAAAGTTAGTACATGTTAGGATTGGATAATACTGAGAGGGGGGGTGAATCAGTATTATAATAGCTAATTAAATTCTTCAACCACTTTAACATTGACCATAGAATTGTAGTAAAGGAAAGAACATAAAAAAATAACACAGAACTCATAACACCATGATTTGTTTACGAGGAAACCCTGGCCAAGGGAAAACCTCGGTGGGGATGATAACCCAAAAGCATGTACTAAAGTATAATGTTCATGTAAGGAGATCTATCCTTGTTAGGAGCTGAATATTACATAGTACATTTCCCTGTTAGAGGAATAACAACCCTCTTACAGGTTCACAACACCCTCTTAGGGGCCAATGAGCTTACAACTCTTACAATGTAATTTTGTTAAAAAAGGTTCTCAGTCATGAACCAAAAAAAGCATCACATATGCTTTGATACTTCCTTTATAGTTCTGTCATTATCTGCTTTGCCATTCACATGTATGCTCTTCCAGATATAATACTTCATGCACTTCACTTCGTCACTTCCAATATTTACCAAAAATATCTTACATAGATATCTTTTAACTTTACAAAGTCGGCTCTCAGTATGAACATTAGAAACAGTACTAAGTCGGCCTTTAATACAAAATACATTTAATATAGTAAATATCAAATGCATAGTCGGTGCACTTGCATAGTCAAAGTATAGACTATCAATAACAAAAATACAACTTTGATTTCCTGGAGTCCACGTCATACTTCCTTATTCTTCACTGTTGTCAACCTGCTCTGTGTCGATGTTCTCTACTGTCTATCAGTCTTCAAATCCTTATAACTTCTCATAAACTTAACCAGATCCAAATCGATCTTAGGTGTATATCAGAAATACTCCATACTATCTTCCGCTAAGCTCGCATGTCTTAATTCATTGATCTCTGTCTTTGATATCCAAAACAATATTATACATCTATTTCTATACTTAGTCAATTTTGGACATACCAAAACTTATTTTCAAAATAATCGATCTTAAACCTAGATGTGTTGCCATAAATGACAACCAAAAAAGTGAATCACATTTCACATTACCCAAATTGATCACTTTCTAATAATATCTCCCTTTGGCAT
>MU228013.1:1827174-1841219 GCA_018584345.1 Thuja plicata
TATATATATATATATATTTTGTTCTCTCTTCTCTTCTTCATTCATTTTTTTGTTTCTCTCTTCTCTTCTCTCCCTTTGACAACAATGACAAAGGTGCATACAAATAAGTATCACTTCTTGCTCACAAGTTTTAGAATGTCTTGGAAGGAATCTTCCAAAATATTCACTTCAGTGGTCATTGTCTTAAACAAAATCTGACTTATATGAATCAACCCATTCAATGCAAAAGATGTAGTTTTAGCATTCTTCAAGTTTGTGGGTGGGCCTTTGGCCAATGAATTTGTATTCTATTCTAAATCTGTTAGATGTGCCTCAAGTATTGATAGCTTCGGAGTAATGAGGTTCCTTAGCAAATTTAATCTATTAAGTACTCTCTCCTTCTCATTCTCCAATATACTAATCTTAGCCAATATATTTTTCACTTCAGTGTCTAAATCTGTAGTGGTCTATGAAGATGTTTCACAACCATCCATTAACCTGTTCAAAGTTGCCCTTGCTTGGAAATAATATCTTCAACATTCTGAATGTGTCTGATAGGATTCATGTTGTAACCAAATAACTTTCTCCCATGTGTAATGCAGTTATTTGCATTTATCAAACAAGTTTTCACAACTCCTAAGTCCCATGAGATGGACTTGCATACTTTTATCAGCTTCTTCTCTTCATATGTTTTTCTCTGCTTTCTCCTCTGCAGTCTTCGGCAAATTTTCAAAGTGGACATCAAACTCATCAAGTGTGACTTTCAAGTTCTCAATATCATCTTTGTTCTGGAATACTAAGGGTAATGGAAGAAATTTATTCACAGTATCAATAGCTCTTGAAATCACTTTTGTCTTCTTATCTCCTTTCTGTACTAATTTCTCCTTTGTTTTGTTCAGTGCGGTGAATGTCAGTTTCACCAGTTCATCTTCATCCATTTTATCAACATTTACATTACTACTTGCCAACAGTAAGCTAATGGTGAAGTTACCTCTTCCTTTTCATCTTCTCTTTTCTTAGTCTTTTTTCCTTCATCCTCTTTCTTCTCACCTTCCTTATCCTCCACTTCCTTCTTAGGTTCATCAGCAATCGAAGTGTCTATGGTTACTGAAAAAGGGTCTTTCTCATCTTGTGAGGGGTCTAGTGTTACTGCCACACTAGAAACATAGAAATATGCAGTAGTGTCTTCTTTACTCTCTTCATCATTAGTCTCTGTGTCCTTTGTGTTGTCATCCATTCCCAATTGTGTAGGTAAATCTGTCTTAGGAGGTGGGGGCTTGACAAAAGTAGTTCTCAGCAGTATCTGCTCAAGTGCCTTCTGAGTTTCCTTAGTCACTTCATCATATTTCCTTGCCATTATCTTTAGTAATATGGTCTTTGTCCTCAACAGGGGTTTCAATTATTTGACTATAGTATCTATCTCTTGTACGGATAACATAGGAAGCATGTCATCAATCTCTTTGTTTCTAATCTGATCATCTTCAACTTGTACCAAACATTTTCTGCTTTCCAATTTTGTATACAAATCTGACGGTATGCTTCCTTCAACTTCCAAAAGTGTCTTCTTGAAACTAAGTATGTGTTCTATCACAATGTCTTCAATTTTTAGTTTATTTGCTTCTTCATATCTGTCATAATATTTAACAATCAAAACCTATTTTCCTTGTTCAATTTCTCTCTTCTCTAGCATTTTCATGTCAGGTTTCCATGCTTTATTCTTCTTAGTTTTCTTCTCTTCTTCAATCGCATTCTTCTCTTTTGTCTGCATACTAGATCTAGTTACTCTAGGAGTAACTTCCTTCGCTTGTTCTACCTGTTGCTATGGTGGAGATGTGTTATCAACCATAATTACTTTAGTGATGGAAGGGGCATTAGAGCTTCCACTAGCTACTCCAAGGTATATATCTTTCATCTTCTTCTTAATATCTTTCAGTTCTTCCTCAGATAGACCAGCCTTTACTCCACAGTCATGAATAAGATTAGCAATCTTTCTCTTCCTCTATCCTCTATACTATTCTTCTCTTACCTTCTCTAACTTCTCCTCATATGTTCCTCATCTCTCTTCTGATGTATCAACTTCTGATGCAAGAACATGTTCTACTTGCATGGTGAGTACTTCGGAACTCACTTCATAGCCCATAGGGTAACACCATTTCTTTCTAGGGGTCACTGCCTCAAAACATACATAGTTTGTTTCAACCATAAAACAAATTGTTTCCTTGTACTTCTCAACAATGTCCTCATGTAGCCTGTATCTACTCTTCACTTGTCTTTGTAGAATTTTGATCATTGCAAACAGTTCTCCATCTACCCAAGTAGTGTTCTATCTTTTGTAACTCTGTGAGATTAGTATACCAGTAGGAACTCTAGTTTTCCAGACACTAGGGTGTAGACCAAGATACTTATGTTCAATATGAATGAACATGTATACCAATAATGATCCAAACTTGAAAGGTTTCCTTCTATCCTTCTTCACAAGCTTTACATTCTCAAGGAATTGTTGTGCCAATACTTCGCATAGGTTGTACTGTGTGTTGTTTTTATCATCCTCCATGCCATCATAATAACTCCAACTGATACTGAATTAGATCTGCTACTGTAGAAATTTTTTTAACCAAGTATCATTGCTATCAACCTTACATCTCGTTGGAAAATATCATTTACTGTCATTGCCCTTCTATCCCACTTCGAGTGTGTTAGGGTTTCCACTTCCTTCTTGACATGTTTCTCCACAACAGGTACAACTCCAGTGTTATCTAAACCACTAATCTCATGAATTAGGTCACTGCATATCTTCGTAGGTTGGCTACCAATCCATATGAATTGGTCATGAACCCTGCTCATAAGTATTTTAAACCATTCATTTTCATCGAATTCGCATAGATCCATAATCTTCATTATACTTAATTGACTGACATGTTTCCATTCTTCCTTCATGACTCCATTCTCAGTCATATCTTCCATTTCAGTGAGTATATCATCATCTCCCAATGTGTCATACTTACAATGTATGTAAGCCCTGATGTCTTCTATGTGTAATATGTCATGTTGGGTCTATGAAAATGCTCCTTCCAAATCCTCTTCACACAACTTATAAGGATGTTTCTTGAATTTGTATCTAGGATGATCAACAACATTGAAAATCATAGGTGCATCCATAGCTTAGATAATGTAGAATACCTTTCACACGTGGAAATCTGAGTTTATGCTTCAATCGATCACGCACAACAAGTGTAGAAATATCTGAATACTTCTGTTCTCTAATCTCCTCGGCTCGCTCTTTGTCAATTGATAGAAAAATAGATCATAACACGGTGCTTTATACAAGTTAGGTTATAACTTTTCTTTTTCATTCCAAACTGTCTAGTCGGCTGCTAAATCTCACGATCAAAATATACAAGTTGGCTGATGATGTGCTCTTAGATATATGATCCATGATGTTGGCTCAACATATTCCCAAGCTCGCATGATCTCACTACATGATTTGTGAGGCAGGATAAATTCTGATGTGTTGCATTTAATGCTCCCTTAAGGCCATGATCATCCGATTAGGTCGAGTCTATCTTGCTACCTTCAGGCGAAGATCCAGTAGCATCTACTGACTCTCCCTAAACTGATGTCTCACTAGTTTCTTTAATCTTCCATATCTTACCACTGTTGTTGTCTTCTTTCTTAAAACAATTTTCAAAATCACTCTTCACATCTGCAATACTCTTTCCAATATCACTTCCATTCTTCTGAGGTTTCATAGGAGGTGGTATTCTTCTATTATCTACTGCATTATACCTGCAAAAATTTGCTATATGTCCTATATTATTGCATTTGTAACATATAGGTGGTCTTATTTCTTGATTAACTTGTAATTTACAGTACTTCACAATATGTCCAATATTGTTACATTTGTATCATGTAGGTTTCATTGTAGGTTCTCTTCCATTGTCTTGTCTATAACTAGATTTTTTGCATTCTACCTTTTTGTGCCCATATCCATTATAGTTAAAACAATAACTAGAAAAAGTTCTAAAAGGGGCATTACCTCTATAGTCTTTCTTCATGTGTCTAAATCTGTTGCAACCAAAGCATCTACCCCTAAAAGGTCTGATCTGCTCTGTAGGTTCTTCAATAGATGGTTTCTTAGCATTAATCTTCTCATCTGATTTGTCTTCACGATTCTTTGAACATTCAGCTTCATCTAAGCCAATACCAGTCATGTCACCTATAGGTTTCTTCTTGTCTAGTTGTTCATCAATCAAATCACTGCTGGTGTGAAGCTTCTCAATATGTTTCTTTGCTTCAGTAAGTTCACCTTTCACAATCTGATTGTATTTCTCCAATTCTAAGTATTTGTTCTTGTAGCTGTCAGCTTCATCTTTCATTTGATTCAATGCATTGTTCAAGGTTTCTTCAGCTTTCTTCTTAGCATCCTCATGTATCTTTATTTCTTTAGCCATATTCTTGTTCTCAAGCTTCATAGTCTCAATCCCTTCTTTCAGTTGCTTCACCTGATCTGAATTGTCCTCATATGAGTCTTCTTTTATCTGAACCATAAGATCTTCTCTCTGAATTCTGGAAAGTTCAATTTGTTCTTTCAGTTTCTTTATGAATTTCTCAGCTCTTCAGATGTTGAACTTCAATTCACCATTTTATGCTTTAGCATTATCAAGGTCTTCAAGTGCAACTTCAAAGTTCTCCTGTAAACTGTTCAAATCCATTCTGATCTCCCTCAAGTTGTTAGGCTTTCTCTCCAAGGGCCAAAATCTCTGATACCAATTTTTAGGATTGGATAATATTGAGAGGGGGGGTGAATCAGTATTATAACAGTTAATTAAATTCTTCAACCACTTTAACATTAACCATACAATTTCAGTAAATGAAAGAACATAAACAAATAACATAGAACTCATAACACCATGATTTGTTTACAAGGAAACCCTGGCCAAGGGAAACCCTCAGTAGGGATGATACCCACAAGCATGTACTAAAGCATAATGTCCCTGTAAGGAGACCTAGCCCTATTAGGAGCTGAATATTACATAGTACATTTTCTTGTTAGAGGAATAAAAACTATGTTAAAGGTTCACAACACCCTATTAGGGGCCAATGAGCTTACAACTCTTACAATGTAATTCTATTACAAAAGGTTCTCAGTCATGAACAAAAACAAACATCACAAATGATTTGATAGTTCCTTTATAGTTCTGTCATTCTCTGCTCTGCCATTCACATGTCTTCTCTTCCAAATATAATACTTCATACACTTCACTTTGTCACTTCCAATCTTTACCAAAAGTATCTTACATATATATCTTTTAACTTTACAAAGTCGGCTCTCAGTATGAATATTACAAACAATTCTAAGTCGGCCTTCAATACAAAATACATTTAATATAGTAAATATCAAATGCATAATCGGTGCACTTGCATAGTCAAAGTATAGATTATCAATAACAAAAATACAACTTCAATTTCCTAGAGTCCAAGTCATACTCCCTTATTCTCCGTTGTTGTCCAACTGCTCTATGTCATTGTTCTTTGTTGTCTGTCAGTCTTCAAATCCTTATAACTTATCATAAACTTAACCAAATCCAAATTGATCTTAGGTGTATATCATAAATACTCCATACTATCTTCCACTAAGCTCACATGCCTTAATTCATCGATCTTTGTCTTTGATATCCAAAACAATACTGTACCTATGTTTCTGTACTTAGTCAATTTTGGACATACCAAAACTTATCTTCAAAAAAAATTGATCTTAAACCTAGATGTGTTGCCATAAATGAAAACCAAAAAAGTGAATCACATTACCCAAACTGATCACTTTCCAACAGTACAGACTCAAAAAATGAAGTGGTATGACAATCAACATAAAAGGAAAGAAGTTTCACCCTAGTGATTGGGTATTGCTATATGATTCCATATATAAAGATACCATGGGCAAGCTGCAAACTTGCTGGTTAGGCCCATATGAGATATTTGAAGTATTTGACAATGGTGCAGTGCAACTATCAACAATTGATCCTATTTGATTCAAGTTATTTGTAAATGGTCACAAATTAAGGTTGTACCATAAACCAGCTACCAAGGCGTAGTTCTTGGAATAATTTCCAACTCTTAAGGACTGTGAGGTTCCTGCAACAGAAGTCAAAGGACTTTATGCCTTGTCAAATCTTTAAAGCTCTTCTGTTGCATGCAATCATAATAAATATATCCATATCCTATGGATGTACTTTTTATCTGTAATAATTATTATATTTCCATCTCATGTCATTTGTCTGACACATCATACAAACTCAACTTGATCAAGTCATTCAGCCGTGGTTCACACCAAGCATTTTGTCAAATCATTATTTTTGGTCGATACAACTGAACTTATCTTCATTTTTTACAATAGTCATGTCACAAAATGTACAAATGTACAAATATCTGTCATTAGATATATTTATTTTAAGCCATGTCATATCCACGTCGTGACCATATGCTACAATGTTAAAATTAGAATTACAACTCTTTCAAATTTTTATGTGATAGTTGAAGCATATCAACTCTTTTCATATATTTTTGTATGTACCCTTGCATTAACTCCTATTTCCTGCCATCAAAATGCTTGAGATGACTATCTTTTTACGATTATACTTGTAATTCCTAATTTAGAAATGACATAAGGGTTTTGTAAGGACATTAAGTTATAAAGCATATAGGTTGCAAGAAGGAATTAAGGTTTTTGGGAGCTACATTTTAGTAGTTGTTGATATTTTGAGCTCTCAAAGTGGTTGTTTCATCAGTTTCAAGAAGAATTATACGAGCATTTTCTAAAAAATGTTGGTTTAAGCCATGGGAGGACTTCCTATACGACATAAACCCATAGTTCATTACATGTTGCTGCAAGACCCGATATGTGAACCCAAATTCAGGAATTGTGGGTGGTTAAATTATTTCCCAAGGCTAAACAAGTTTGATAATGGTATTGCTTTGGAATTTACCTGCACATTTTCTAATGTTGAATCTTAGATTAAAGGATTCAGAGTTGTGGAAACTGAAGAACATATAGCTGAAGTAATGGGTCTTCCAATTGTATGAGATAATTTTCCAGAAACCATGGGGTCTTCACTAAAGGGGCAATGCAATACCACATGCATTCATACTGAGGGGTTTAAAATGGAAAAAACAAGAGGGAAATATATTGCCTATATAGTTGGGAGGGGGTTTTTGATGGGGAGCTCCCACTCCTAGAGCTTTCTTTCTCTCTACTAGAAATTTTCTTAGTCTCCTTAGGGTTCCTATCACCACCCTAACTAGACAATTCCTATCTGATCCTCCAACTCACTAGGAGCTCTCCAACAAGTTCAAGTTCACACTAGGTCCTTCTCCATAAATCTTCACACCCCATGGCTTGTCTTGGTCATCTACTTTCCCATATGTCCTATCTTCTTTGGGATTTGATTCCTAACCTTCTTTAGATCTCTTTCAACTCCCCTAGATCCAATCTTTGGGATCTTTCACCCTAGTTTCAATCGGGTTCAAGATTTCTAGTTCTTAAGGCCTTGTAGCCTTTTAGGCCTAATTAGCCCTCTTTTTCATTGAAAAGGTGGATTTTCTCCTAAAATCCCTTAACACACTTGGGAAATAATTAAATATTCCTTGTGGGTTTTTCCTCTACTCTAGGATTTTCAAGTTCTCAAGTTCCCACTCTATCTGTACACTAGTTTTCCAAGAAACCCCTATTTTCATGGGTTTTAGGGAACATGTACACAGTCTGGTTTCTGGGCTTGTTTTGATTTCCTTCCAAACCTTCCCTAAACATATCCTTTCATACAAGTAACAAGGTCTCACCTCTCTACATTCCCCTACCATTGATTGGATTCAAACAATGCACTGAGTAAGCTTTCTTGCTATTGCTCCATTCAAGCACCTAACCAGAATGCACTTGCACTCGCCTAGAGCTTGATGCTAAAATTGCTTCCCCTACATAAAATGAATCCATAACCTATATACACAATTTAAATGGATTCCCCTACTTGAATCCAAGAGGCCATAGGATTTTTTCCACGGGAATTCAAGAGGGAGGCATATTTATATAGTTGCCTCAGAACCAGACAACAAAACAGTAAGAACAAAATAATTTACAAAACCTCCACCAGTCACAAAAAATGATTAATTAAATGCCACAATAAGTAAGTACATGCCAACATAAAATATCTCAATCCATTAATTAAGCAATTTCAATCCATTAAGCAACTAGATCTCAGCACTGTCATGAAAATACAGTCTAAATCCTTCCTTCCTCACACACAGTCCATACAAAATGACAACTAACTCTTGAATTAGGGTTTTTTATACCTTATATACCTTATCCTCACATGTATTCACCTTCATGTCAAGATTTGGGCACCATTAAATCCCTTTCCTTAAAATTAGGAAATGTTGTCATGACAACTTCGCAAAGTTGCAAAAGCTGTCATGGCAACTTTTACATCTTTTGCCAAAATGACATTTTATCACTTCCAATGCCCCAACTTGGTCTTAAAACTTATCATTTGACCTTACAACACTCAGAAACATAAAAACCATTAATTCCACTCCATGTTGGAGTTTTGGTCAACCCTTTGACCTTTTGGTTGACTTCTAAGGATATAGACCCCTAGATGTAACTTGACCTCAACAACTACTAAACCCTAATCACTACTAATCATAGTCACACCTTAGCCACACTTGGCACTTTATAACATAGTACTTATTAATTTATGGTTGGCCAAACCAACCTAAAATCCAAAAATGACAAAATATCTATCCAAGACCTTAGCGTGCTCCTGCACCATTCTCCCCTTGCAACAAACAAGTTAGGGTACATGTGGTGTCAGGAAATCCTCACTGATTCCATGTTTCTTGAAGTCACTCTCAGCTATTATAGTAGCTTCTGACTCTTGTTTCTACCTCCACTTCACTAGATGTTCCATATAGATCTTATGCCTGGTCTTCTTTTTTGCTCTTGAATACAATATCCTTTCAGCTTGTGGTATGATCTGATCCAGAGTCTTGAATTCCCCCAAATCCTTGTTCACCTCAATACTATACTGTACTTCATCCATTTCTGGCCCTTTATACTTTATCAAATCTTTCACATTGAAGATTGGAGAAATTGACATATCCTTGGGTAGTTCCACCTTATATGCATTGGGTCCATACTTGGCTAACACCTTGCAAGGCCCAATCCTTTTCATCTATGGCTTACTAGGTATCCCATTTTGTAGCCTAGCCTTGTTCAAAAAACCATTACTAGATCACCTACTTCAAATTGAAGATCTCTTCTTTCCTCATCCCTCTTGGCTTTCAACTTTTGATTGGCCTCTATTAATGTCTTTATAACCTGTTCATGTACCTCTCTCATTGACTAAGAGAAATCATCAACATCACCACTGATGCCTTCATAACCTTGTAGATCTCTCAACTCAAGTACACCCCTTGGGTGTAACCCATAAATAATCTCAAATGGGCTCTTACCTGTGGTCCGATTTGTGCTATCATTATAGGAAAATTCTTCCTGAGGTATCACTTTCTCTAAACTTTAGCCATATTCTTTTGTCAAACATCTCAACAAATTACCAAGTACCCTATTGATCACCTTTGTCTGGCCATCCATTTGAGGATGATAAGCTGAGCTATGTGACAAGTTGGTTCCTAGCCTCATCCAAAGTGTCTTCCAGAAATGTCCCATAAACTTCACATCTCTGTCTACAACTATGCTTGTTGGCAAGCCATGTATCCTAACTATATCTTTAAAGAACAAATGGGCAATATGGCTAGCATCATGTGTTGTCTTGCATGGGACAAAATGACTCATTTTTCTAAATTTGTCCACTACCACAAACACACTGTTTAAACCAGTAGGTGTCCTAGGTAGTCCCACAATTAAATCCATACATATGAAATCCCATGGTCTAATTGGGATGGGAAATGGCTGATATAAGCCTTCATTTCATGAAGTTCCTTTTGCTTTTTGACACACTCCACACTGCTCCACATATCTCCTTATATCTCTCTGCATTTTTGGCCACCAATAGAATCTCTCCACTAGATCCAAAGTCTTGTTCAATCCAAAGTGTCCACTTAGACTCCCATTATGGTTTTCTTGGATGAGATTCTCCCTCATGGACCCCCTTGGAACACATAATTTTTTCCCCTTGAACAACAATCCATTTTGAAGAGTGTAGACTTCATACTCACTGTGAAAGTGATTCTCAAACTCTTTGCACACCTTGTAGATCATTGAGAAGTCTGCATCTCCTTCATAAAGGTCCTTGAACCCTTCAACCCCTGTACTCTACAACTCTATCTCTTGTATGGTAAGAATATTTCTACTAAGGGCATCTGAAACTTTATTTTGTACCCCCTTCTTATGCTTAATAGTGAAGGTGTATGACTACAAAAACTTCATCCATTTTATGTGTCTCAAACTAAGTTTGTCTTGAGTATTGATATAACTCAATGCTTGGTTATCTGTAAAGACAACAAACTCTTTACACAATAAATAATGCCTCCATTTATTTAGAGCTTGTACAAGAGCATATAGCTCCAAGTCATAGGAAGAGTACCTAGACTTTGCCTCATTCAATCTCTCACTGAAGAATGCCACCGGCCTGCCTTCTTGGCTTAAAACAACCCCCACTACTATGTTGCTTGCATCACACTCTACTATGAAATTTTTGTCAAAACTTGGTAAAAACAATATAGGTTGAGTGGCTACTTCTCTTTTCAACCTTTCAAACACCTCATTAGCTACCTTGGTCCATACTAATTTGGTTTTCAACCCTCCTTTAATGGTCTCTAGGACTGGAGCACAGATTTCACTCAATCTTCTAATAAACTTCCTATAGAATTGGGCTAACCCATGGAATATCCTAACTCCAGTCCCTGTCTTAGGAGTAGGCCAATTCAATATGGCCTCTAATTTTTCCTTATCCATCTTTAAGTCACCTTGGGAAACTACAAATCCTAGGTAGACTAGTTCTGCCTTCATGAACTCACTCTTTTCAAGATTGATGGTGAGTTTTTATTCATGCAGCCTCTTCAACACTAACTCTAAGTGTTTCATATGGTCCTCCTTTGTCTTGCTAAAAATGAGGATGTCATCTAGATAGACAACTACAAATACATCGACGTAGTCTTTCAAGACCTTATTCATCACCCTCATAAAGGTACTAGGTGCATTGGTAAGCCCAAAGGGCATAACTAACCATTCATATAACCCTTCTATAGTCTTAAAGGCTGACTTCCACTCATCACCTTATTTCATCCTAATTTTGTAGTAACCACTTTTCAAATCAATTTTAGAGAAGTACTTAGCACCCCCCAAACAATCCATTAAATCTTCTATCCTAGGAATAGTAAATCTATATCTAATAGTTATCTTATTAATTTCCCTAGAATCAGTTACACATCCTCCACTTACCTCCCTTCTTAGGATCCAATACTACTGGGACAACACATGGGCTTATGCTCTTTCTGATCAGCCCTTAGTCCAAAAGTTCTTGTACTTTCTTGGCTATCTCCTTGTTTTTCTCCAGTGTTTGGCAAAGATGCTCCTGGTTCAAAGTCAATCTTATGGCTTATCTCCCTCTTTGGTGGTAGTGTATCTGGTGTACCCTCACATATTATGTCCTTGAATTGATCCAACAGTTGTTTCACTTCCTTTGGCATAGGTGCTTGCTTATGAGTCTCCTCCTCCTTTGGCTTCAACATGGTTGCATAGCCAACTCCTTCATCTTTAATGTCCCTTAAGAACTCCTTTCCACTCATCAACAATGTACTGGTTTTTGTCTTCTCCACTATGTCTTCCTCTGTCAAAGACTGAATTTTGAAATTTACCCCATTCTTCTTGAATGACTACTTGTTCTCTTTCCCATTATGGACTTCTTCCCTATCATACGGCCATGGTCTGCCAAGCAACACATGGCATGCATCCATTGGAAACACATTACAAAGTATCTTATGTTGATACTTCCCAATGGTGAATTCTACCCACACTTGCTCATTTACCAAGATATTTTTCCCCTTGTTTAACCAAGTAACCTTATAGGGACACACATGTGGAATCTTGTGAGTTTTAGATTCTCTACTGCCTCCTCAGATATAACATTATCTGTGGACCCTGAATCAATGATAACTTTGCACAATTTCTCTAATATTTTGCATTTGACTCTAAAAGAGCCCTTCTCTGCTTATGTTCATCCTTAGTGGGTTTCTTGATCAAGATTCTTCTCAACATGAGATGCTCTCCCTTCTCTGAATGTAGACTCACCTCTGATTGTTTAGAACAATCCTCTTCTTGGAAATAGGAAATATTTTTCTCTCCTTGTGAAGCTGAGGATTTGTTAGGGTATCTATATGCAGGGTGCCCCTATTGTCCACAGTTGCAGCATTTCATGGAAGAAAAGTGAGAACTTCTCCCAAAACACCCTGATCTTCATCTTCCATAGTTATAAGAAACCCTTTCTCTATTGTATCCACCTCTATTGCTTGATTCATGTCCTTTATCTATATATCTGGAGTCACCATGGCTCCTACTATCATTTCCTCTTCCACTTGAACCTCCTCTATTTCCACCTCTATTGTCTCTACCCCTTCCTCTTCCTCTAGAGTTAGAGTCTATATTTCTTTCTGAGTTTCTCTTTCACTTTCAAAGCCATTTGGAAACAACTATGAATGGAGGTTAGGGTAAAGAGAATGAGTTCTTCTTGTATATTCCACCTTAATCCATTAAGGTACCGAGCAACCTTGATGCTCTTTGTCTCATGTATCCTTGATCTCAGACAAATCTTCTGAAATTCTTCTTTGTATGATGGAACATCTAGGTCCTTTTGCCTAAGGTTTTTCCTTTTCTTGTGTAGTTGAATGTCATAGTCTTCTGGAAGGTAGTTCTCCTTCACTTTTGCCACCATTGATTTCCAATTTTCTATGCGCTTCTTTCCTTCTTTCTCCCTTTCTTCTTGTAGAAACTTCCACCATGTGAGTTCTTTCCCTGTTAGCCTAGACTTGGCTAATTCAAAACTTAACAAAATGCTTCTAGCATAGGTCCTAGTGAATTTAAACATACAAAATCTTTGAATGTTTTTGCACCATTAAATGTAGATCTTGGCGATGAGTGATGATGATAATAGGCTATGATAAATTTAGTTAACAACATCAATGCAAAATACAACATCTTACATACTAGGCAGTGCATTATGACAATCTATTTGTGTAAACCCAAAACCTAAGTGATGTGGCACTAATTTTTTATTTTCACCAATACACCAATAAAAATAGTTATGTAAGAACTAAATTTCAAGAAATAAAATAACAATAAATCAAACTAGTTTAACAAACATAATACTCAATGTTAGTTCTTATAATTTAAGGTTGAGATAGAACATGTAACAAGTTTAAAAATTGAGAAATAAACAAAAATCAAAAGACACATCTATTTGATGAAAATTTCTCCATATTTTGATCACAAATTTTCATTTTTAACTTGAAACCATGACTTTTCAAATGTATTACAAGCATATTCAAACCTTGAATGTAAGTATTCTTAAAACTTGATTAGGTCATGAATGTGAAAATGAAACTTTAAACATAAAATTGAATCTATTCCTATACGAATTGATAGACTATAAGAAAATTTTCAACCCAATTTTAAATTTTTTGAATTCAATAAAAAAATTTGAAAATAGTAAAAAACTTAAAATACTTTACTAAATCACAAGAATTATACTTTTCTCATTTATTCAGAATTGATAAATTTTGAATTTTATACAAATGAATTTTCAACAGTTTATGCACACCCTATTAGGCTCATGGAATGTTACACATTACATTATAAACAAGAGCTGCAGGGCAGCCAAGTTCCTACCATTACTGAAAGAGATTTTGATTTTGTCTTATTTATTTCAGGACAGAGTAGAAAATAAAAACCAATCAATTTCATTACAAGTTGAATTGGAAAAGTCTATCATTTGATTTCAATATTAGCCAAATCATCATCTGATCATGCTTAAATGAAAATTCAATGTTTAAATACCGATCAA
>MU228013.1:1843262-1867966 GCA_018584345.1 Thuja plicata
AAAATGGTAAAAACTCAAAATGGTCCCAAATCCCACACATCCTCCCCATTTTAGGTTGAGTATGATTGCCAACTGTATAAGCCTGCAACACACTACTCGAAACCTGCAACATTTGTTGTTATTATTTTTAGTTCTTTATAATCTGCCCCAACCCTGCAGCGCACTGCTCAAAACCTTGCAGCATGTGCGTTCTCTAGCATTGGAAATCTAAACTTCCCTCTGCTATTCTGCAACCGAAATATAGGCCAATAAAAGAACACCAAAAAAATTTAACCAGATATTTTCCTTAACAAACATGCAACTTTAATGATATAAATAACAGCAGAAAATAAATAATAAGAAAGGTTGAATCTTGATTGGTTACTGAGGCTCAGTTTAATCACTGTTTAAGCACTGCCCCTTCCGCTATAGTTACTGCCATAAGCATGGCAGGAACTAACAACTTGATACAGATTTCATTTGCACAGAAACGTACGAGGAAATTGGGGACCGCAAACCAGGAAACATGAGGTCCATCAGAATTTATTGCATTGTGATTATGGAGTATGGCATCTTTTCTAGAGACCCAGGTGTGCCCGCATTTTGAATTATGTAATAAATTGTCATGTCCGCATAAATGCAGACAGTATTGATTATTATACAGTTTCAAATTATTATATTTGGAAATTGCAGAGATTAGATTGGAAAGAGGTTTCCTAATAAATACCTCTCCATTATTATTAGAATTAAGATATATGCTCTCTGATATCTTGCAGATTCAAGCGTGGGTATTATTCGATAACACAAACATATTCTTCGATGAGATTCCAGTTGTTCCTGAACCATCGGATGCAGATGTCTGTCACTGCATTTGTTAAATTTATATATCATTAAATCATTCAAATATAATTATTTACAGATGTTGTCTTACTTTATAGTATATTTAAGTAATTTTCCACTTAAATAAGCTGTCTGGGATTTAGATTAAATGTTGATAATTCAGAAGGGCATATTCTTACTGATCAGGAGGAAATTAGAATGCGATTTTTTTACATTTTTGTAGAGGTCTGTTAACGTTAACATCTGAAGAAGCCCTTGAAGTTAATGTCATATCAGCAAACTAAACTAAGAATATGATTTCAAAAAATATAAATAAATCGATTGCTTAGTACAAACAATAATTTAGCATTTAAATAATTTATTTGATATGAACTCAAAATAAGGTTATTTGAGAAAAACAAGATGTGTGTGTGATTTTTGTACCTGTTACCTGCGACACAACACTTCAATAGATTATTGCATTAGTAGAAAACATGGTTAGAAGAGCATATAAAATACTAAAATTGACCTATTGTTTTCTAACTAAGAAGAGTATGATAAGCAACATAACAACGCTCAGATTATGCTACTATCAGTGACATATAAGACTTAGCATGAAAGATTTGAGTTAAAACTAAGAAAGATACTCCTTAAATATGCATTCTAAATTTGAAATGAAGATTATAACAATGCATTAACAATGAAACTATGATAAATCTAACATTTTATATAATCCAATAATAATCTAGGTAGCATAACAATACATTCTTCTCTAAAATTATGAGCTTATTTGTGTTCAAAAACACCTTCTATTTATAGAAGAATTGGGAGAGAGAGAGGGAGGACAAGGTGCATTAATGGAGTTGTAAAACTCATTAATGGGGTGTAAGAGGAAATAAATGCCAAAGGCATTCAATAGGCATGCGCATAAAGAATATGCATTAAATGCAAGCATTTAACAAGCATGGGGAGGATGTAAGGTAAGCTTGAGAAGGTGGACTTGAGGGAAGAAATCTTGAGATTCCTTGACTTTCTCAAGTAGGTGGTGTCCTTAATCATTCTTTAATGGAATGTGACAACATTAGGAGGCGGGTTAGAATGGGATTGGGATTAGAATTAGATTTAGCAAGGGTGAATGGGTTGTGATAGGTTTGAACCTAGAGTCAAAGTGGTTGAAGTGGGTTAGGTTAGGGGGTTTAGAGGAATATTAATGAAATAAATAAAAATTATTTAATTCATTCAAAAATAGGAATATTAATTATTTAAGCTTTTAATTGCTTCTTAATAATCAATATGACTATAGCCAATTTAATTAAATTAATTAGGCTAGGGGAATGGGCTCATTTGCAAGTGAGCAATTGATTTAGGACTTTATTTAATTCCTTGTAAATTAATAATTTTAGCCATGTATCTGATTGATTATTTGAGTTTGGCTAAAAGTAATTAATTTAGTGGTTTGATTACCTTAGGAGATTAAATTGATTTCAAAAGAATTATGCCAATCAGTAATATGGTCATGGCATAATTGGGGGTATGGTCACACTTAGGGGAAATAGGGTCTATAGTCTGAGCAGATCAAATCTAGGTGGTTACACTTTCCTCTCTTTGAATTTATGGGCAAGTAGCACATTGATTCAAAGAAAGTTTCTAATTTTGACTTCAAAAAGATTGAGAATTTTGCTCATGATCAAACAAAATGCCTGATGAGATTAGTCTCGCACTTGATCGAACTAAATTGATAGAATTGACTTTGAACTTGGTTGTCATCCAAAAGTCAATAAAAGATTTTAAAGATACCAATTCTGAACTTAGTTGTCATCCAAAGATTGATAATACTGATTCTGAACTTGGTTGTCATTCAAAAGCCAGTATGAAGTTGCCAGGACATTAATAAGAATCTTTTAAAATAAGAAAACACAAAATATCCAGCTTATGAGAACCAAAACTTTCTATCCAATAGTTTTGACTTAGTCAAGGAAACTGTCATGCCCCTAGTTTGTTTGATAACGAAGTCATTTTTTATGTTGTTTTGAGCAAGAATTTAATTGATGATAGTTTGATCATGCCCCCTTGGGAATGAAATCGAAGGAAAGAAATGAAATCCCTCTGTTTAAATAATGTATCACTTGCAGGAACGGGTAGGGAAAGAAAGAATAGAGTAGAAGTGAAAAATATAGTATGTTTAAGAATAAATACACGGTATATCAAGTTAATTACATGAAAATGTGAGTGGTGAGACCGTTTAAATGATGTCAGACCAATATTTATGATCAAATGTGCAATTTGAACGAATTATAGAATAAATGGAGCAAATCTGCATTTTTGGGAGTTGTCACAAAAAAATTGTACTATACTACATAGAACACCTTAGGCACCTTCGATTTGGTTCTTAATTGATCAAATAGAGAACAGAAATGTAATTTCAATTGCCTGGGAGGAGTTTCAAAACCCCTAAATAGCTCAAAAGACCAATATATATCTCAAAAATTACCATTTTACTATTCACTTTCACTTTTATCCATAGTAATTCAGAGAGCTCTACAGAGAAGATGGTGGTCCCCGCGCATAAACATCATTTTGAGCTCATTCGTCGACATCAGCGCCCAACCGATTAGCCACCTCTGGTAAGTACTCGTAAAACTATCTCGTGAATTTTGCAATTTTGAATTTCATGCATTTTTATAGCTTGTAGAGCCTTTCATTTTTACTTTAAGAAAACCTCCTCTAGAAAAAGATATAAAATCTTGGCCAATCTTTCATTTTCTTTTTGAAAAATTAATTCCTATTGGAGAATCTGTCAATTTTTTGGAAAAACAAATCATTTGTATTGGCGATTATTTTTTAATCACAATTTTTTTGTAAAAAATATTGACAAATCTCAAACAATAACCAAAATTTCAATAATGACCATGGAAAATATTTATATTTAAAGAAAAAAGAGTTCTTATAGAAAATTATTAGGCTAACTATGAAAATATTTGACGGGTTTAAGGAAACTCTATAGTATCTAGTTTCTACCATTTATTTTAAATATAATCAAATAATCCTCATTGTATTGTGTGAGATAAATCTATCATTATTTTATTATTATAATATGACCCAAAATTTCTTCAGTGTCATTGATTTATCAACAATCCAAAGGAAATCTTAGCTCCCATAAGATTTACAAATAAGACAGTAACATTTTTGCCTCATAGAATATAATGAAGATCACTAGATTATGTTTTAAATCAATAATGAAAACTAATATTGGTGACACAACCCTACTACAGCTAATAGTTATGATATATTATTGGTGAATTAAATTAGGTTTCTATAATAAATGATAAAAATTAGGCAAATTGAATCAAACCATCTATCAAATATTTGGCAAATCTTTGAGTTCAAATTTTTAATAAAATAAATTATTTGGCGATTTAATATTTCTAAAATAAAATTTTGTAAAAATTTGGTGATTTAGGTTGCCTTAAATCTTGAATTATTAGTCAAATTTTTATTCTCAAATTTCAAAAATTAGCCAATTGGCAAATATTAGCCACTAAAAAAATCACTAGAGCCTTTGCAATTATGGGTCGCATCTAGGATTTCAGATTGCACCCTGTCAAACCAGCGTCATATCCCATTTTTTCGGGATTGTATCCAATTTTTCTGGATTTCTACATCACATCCAGGATTTCCTAGATCGCATCTTTTTTTGTTGTTTTTAGCTTAGTTTTTAGTTGAATTTTTGGTTTTGTGTCGTACCCTGTCCATGCAGGATCATACCCCATTTCCTGGGTCACATCTAGGATTTCTGAAATCGCACCCTATGGTTTCAATCGCATCCTGTATTTCCAAGATCACATCTAGTAAAAGAGATCACACCCTGTCTTTCCAGGATCGCATCTTGTTTTTAGACCTAGAAACTTATCCATTTTGACTTGTTTACTTGTTACGGACCTTGAATTATTTAGTTGATCAGGAGTCTACATCTTTGTTGTAGATAGAACATTGATTTATCCTTTTATGTGTTACAACATGCATATTTTGAGGTAGTCACTTTTAGAGGCACATATCCAGGGTGTGTGCTTGTTTTGTCGGGACTGCTCTCAGATGATGAGTAGGCGATAGTGATCCATTGTGGATTACGATCTTTGATAGGTTTACCTGATATATGGGTAAATCAAGGGTTGTTGACTGCTCTTACCGAGAGATGGCACTCAGAGAACAACACCTTCCATCTCCTGACCGAGAAGATGATAGTGACACCAGAGGACATATGGTGCATACTACGTGTTCCTATTATTGGTCATGAGGTACGCTTTGAGGCAATGTCTTCCTTGGCAATTGGAGTAGCTCGTCGGTATTTTTAGAATGACACCATTGATCATAGATACCTTTCGTGGGACTATATGGTTGATCATTATGATTGATTATCTGTATACTTAGCAGGTTTGATTGGTGGCATCCTGATGCCAGATAGAGGACAACATGGGTTCATGGTCAGATGGGTGGACATGCTAGAGCAGATGGTCGTCCACAGACGAAAATTTGCATGGGGTAGTTGTATCCTAGCTCACATGTACCAAGAGCTTCATGAGATTGTGTACCACTATACCCAGAGCATGACCGTCGGTATATTGATTCTTCAGATCTAGGCCTGGGAGCACATCCCTGTTACATGGTTGATAGTTGATAAACAGCGTACACCGGAGCAGGCCTGTGTATATATGTATGTAGGTCTTATTGAGCAGCTCCATTTGGGAAAGGTGGAGTATTGGTGACGACTCTTTGATGACATAACTGAGGTCGTCTGGCGGCCATATTTAGATTGTGAGGAGTGGACCTCAGATGCTTGACAGGTTCCATTTTTATTCTAGATAAAGTACCTCATCAGGAGGACTAGATACATTGTAGAGCGGTTCATGCACACCTGATTTTTGAGACAGTACGACTGACGGTGGGGCAGGACTCAGGATATCACTGTATACACCCAGATCTATGATGAGGCACCATTATGGGGTTCCTAGCTGAGATACAAGACCGCTCACAAGGAAATCTATGATTTGGTTGGAGTAGATTGTGATCTTTGCCTAGATGTTGCAGACGCAGGCTTCTCAAATGGATACACAACAAGGATGTTTCAGCATCCATTTCCTCGATTCACAGTGCCACTGGAGGTCATTCCTCACATAGAGGATCCTATAGATTATGATCTAGATGAGTGCCTGGCCAGAGGGAGAGGAGGAGCTCAGAGAGACTAGGGCACCGGTAGGCATGGAGGGAGAGATGGTGGGAGAGATGGAGGTAGGGATGGGAGGCCTCCTCCTCCATATGAGGGGGACGACAGTGGAGATGATAGGGGTGGTGGTGCTGTGGGTTGCTACACAGATGTTGCCAGTGGTAGTGGAGAGGGTCAGTGCACCTGATTCAATTTTGTTTCTCCCCAGATAGATCCAGGTCCATTACTTATAGGGGATTAGCAGAGGCAGCCAGGGAGATCACAGGATAGGCCTTCTGGACAGGATTCAGGCAGGGGATCTGGTAGAGATGGAGATGCTCTGTCCTAGTGTGAGAAGGAGATAAAGCAGCTTAGGGCATAGATCACAGCTCAAGAGGGTAGGCTCACTGCAACTGAGTCTAGGATTTCCATATCAGATGCCTTGCTTGTAGATAGGGATAGATAGTTAGAGCACCTCAAGGAAGATTGGGATAGGTACGATGATATTCTCAGAGCAGGGAGAGATGCACAGGCTCAGATAGCCACCCACCAGGGACAGAGAGCAGTGTACCACTTTTCTTTATACCATGCTATCATTCCAGAGGGCCAGAGAGCTCTTTCATTTTCACGGGTAGCTCAGAAGTCTGAGGGAGCGATGCCTCCTCCTCCATTCATACCACCTCCTCCCCCTCCTCCAAATTAGGGAGAGGGTGGGAGCCAGAGCTGATATTGTATTTTGTCACATATGTATATTGTATATCTGGATCCTTCTGAGATCTTTCTTTTGTATTTGACACACACACACACACACACACACACACACACATCTAATTCTTTCTAATTCTTTGATACGCTGATACTCTTTATGTAGACTTGTGTCATATTTTGATCTATACCATGTTTGAGATATATATCTGATGCAGCTGTTTCTGATTCTGACATGTTCATGACGTCTCTTTGTTTTGATAAAAAAAAAAATTTGCACATGTGATTAGATCTTGGTCATATGATGAGTTAGATTTAGATGATGATATCATTTATGCGTTTGGATTTATCACTCATATAAATATGTTTCAAATGATTCTATGTGAATATGCAAATGCATATTTTTGAGTTTTTCTTATGCAATATAAAATGTATGGATGTACTTAGGATGTAGAAATGAAGCGCATAAATGCTTTGTTTTTTTATTTTCTTTCTGTCTCATTTTATGAATGTAAAATGTATGCTATGGATGTGCAACGATATTGATATCAGTAATAGTAAATGGATGTAATTAACTTGGATTTAGAAGAAGAAAATAGAAATAATTTTGGAGCACAAATTTCCCTATGCTGTTAACTTCTTTCACAAATGCATCATGGAATCTTTAAATGCAACTATATGCAGACTCTTAGGAGTTGTCACTAATTTGTAGATAGTGTAGCTTTTTATCATCATTGGGCACTTTTTGGAATGGAGACCACCTGATAGTACAACCATCACTAATACCCAGTGATATTATGCAAGTATGAATACTATGTTTTATTGGAAATTCATAAATAGACTTAGGTATCAAGGCATAGAAGCCAGGATAACACAATAGTCACCTTCCTTTTTAATATATCAGATCCTAAGTAATGAAAGATATTGGACCTGCAATGACCTTGAAAATTCATATCCTTGGGTACATTATGCTTCGTATACCTTAGTGAGAATCTAAATCAGAAAAAAAAAATAGACAAGGAAATTGTTCCAAACTCACCGTAGTTTACACATAACGAAGATTGAGATATATGCAGCTATCCACCCATAGTGGAAGCTCTTACCATAAACATCCAAGTTAGGTGAAATTTATAGGATCATTTGGAATAATCACCATACGTAGAAAACCAAGAAAATGTCATGCCCCCTTTCCTTGCGACTCTTTGTCTTTGCGCAAACATCATGGAGTAACTCGGAAGACATAACAACTATCAATTGTGAATCAATCAAAGAAAATTCATAACTTATTAGATGCCCCTAGGTAAATCATCATTGGAACATAAAAGAGTCATAATCAAACCAAGATCAAACTATGTTTAAATAATATTTGAGAAATACTTATTGATTCATTTTTCAAGCGAAGTAAAGATTCATCAATAAGAAAGTTGGAATTCAAGCAAATAGGTGTTCCAGACTGTGTTCAATGTCATTCCTATTTGCAATCCAATGTGGTTCATAGGAACATTGTTCATGTTGATGCAATGTTGGTGTCATCCCCATGTCGTGAAAGTGACAGTGTAGTGAAATTATTGGAAAGCATCATCTCACGAGACAAACCATCCTATGATGACCTAGCAGACGTAACCTATCAGACTGGGAAAGATGCCCCCCCTAGTGCAGAATATCTCGATCCTAAGATAGAAATGTAGACAAATCCCAAGCAAGGATAAGATTTCATAGGGAAACAAAGTCAACATTTGCACAGGTGTAATTGTGAAGGCTTAGTATCAGTAGTGCATTGATAGATGAACCCAGAAAACACAAGAGACGCCTGATTGCCATGTTTTCACCACTTGGCAAGACCTTTTCTTTCTTTTTTTGCCACCAAGATGTTGGAGTGTCAGGTTTTCATCAAGGCACTTTTCTCTTTTTCAATTTTTTTTCTTATTTTTGCTTTTTTTGAATGTTTCTGTAGTATCAAGGTGCCTGTTTACCAGGTTTTCACCAAGGATACCATTTTTTAGGACATTTCCACTATTTTTGGATTTCTTTAGGATCAATTTTCTAAATGTTTTTGGTATTTTCTGAGAACTATTTCACTATACAGGCTCTGCTAGCCGAACATCAAGCGTAGAACCACTTCAAATGTAGAGTATTAATAGGATCTAGAAGAACGTCTCCCTTAGGTGTAGCCAGTTGATAGGCTCCAGTCCCAAAAGTAGCAGTGATAATATAAGGTCCCAAGCAATTAGGTTCAAATTTTCCTTTCTGCTCTCTGTTAGGTTGGTTTTTAGGATTCTCCTTTAGGATGAGATCCCCCACTTTAAACTATCATGGCTTTACCATTTTATTGTACGCGTTGGACATGCGTTCTTGATACACCTTCAGATGATCGAATGCCTATTGCCTGTGCTCATCAAGTAGGTCTAAAGAATTCACCTGATCGATTCGGTATTGTTCATCAATAACAAGACCTTGTAAAGATATCCGCAAAGATGGGATTTTAACCTCAATTGGTAGTACTTCCTCAACGCCATAGACTAGGGAAAATGGCGTGGCTCCAGTTGGTGTTCTAATACTTTTTCTGTAGGCCCATAGTTCCAGATTCAGTTGTCGATGCCAGTCTCTGCCAGACTTACACACAGTTGTGTGTAGGATCTTGAGAATATTTTTATTAGATGCCTCAGCCTAACCATTACCTTGAGGGTAATAGATGGAGGATTAGTGTTGAGTGATGTGGAATTGTTCACAAAGGTCATCAATGTCTTGGTTTTTAAATTGGCCCCCATTGTCTGTTACAATTGAAGAGGGTATCCCATATCTACAGATAATGTAGTTCAGAATGAACATAGGTACCTATTTTCTAGTGGCTTTGATTTGTAGCACGGCCTCGACCCACTTCATGAAATACTCAGTGGCCATAATGATGAACTTGTGTCCATTAGAAGAATTAGGATATATTTGTCCAACCAAGTCAAAGGCCCATTGCTGAAATGACTAATGTGTAATGAAAGGTATAAGTTCTCTGGCAGGAGCGTGGATGAGATTTCCATGTGTCTGAAAATTATGACATGTTTTTGAAAATTGAATAGCATCATTTTCCATGGTTGGCCAGTAATAGCCTACTCTGAGCAGTTTCTTTGCTAATGGAAAGTCATTCAAATGTGATCCACATACACCTTCGTGGACTTTGTTTAATGCATGAGCTAACTCTTTGAGTTCTAAACATCTAAGAAGTGTATCATCGATAACTCGTCTATATAAGTTATTAGTTATGAGGACATAACGCGATGTTGTCCTAATCAAGGTTTTCTTCTCATTTCAGGATAGATTATTAGGAATGGTTTGGTCAGTTAGGTAAGCAATGATCTTGGCATAGCGAGATTCGTATGGGGTGTTTAAAGCACAAATTACTTGGTACTCAGGGGTATCAAAGGCAGAGTAGGATAGTTATTCCACCAAGAAGTCATAGCAGAAATGATTCTCCTCTAGTTGTAACATGGACGCCAGGGTAGCCATAGCATCTGCAGCCTTATTTTTTGTTTTGGGTATTTTCTGGAAAGTGATGAAGACAAAATACTTCTTTAAGTCATCTACCAGTTGCTTGTAGGGTGTCAACTTCTCATCTTTCATTTGATAATCTCCATTGACTTGATTGATGATGAGATGGGAGTCACCATACATGTGTAACTCGATAATCTTCCATTCCATAGTGAGCTTAAGACCATTTACCAATGCCTCATATTCAAAAATGTTGTTTGTGCATGGAAACATTAATTTGTAGGACCTTGGTATCTTATAGCCTTGAGGAGTTATGAAAAGAACTCCTACTCCATAGCCTTGTTGTGTGAAAGAACCATCACAGTACATCTTCCATGGGTACTCAGTTAGATGCATAATGGTCTCATCAGGAAATTCAATCTTTAAAGGCTCATCATCTTGAAGTGGTGAATTAGCTAGTTAGTCTGCGAGGAGTTGTTCTTTAATAGCCCTTATGTCTACATACTCAATGTCAAATTCACTTCAAATGAGGACCCATTTTGCTAGATGCCCTGTTAATGTTGTTTTTCTCAAAAGGTACTTCAGAGGATCAATCTTAGCAATGATTCGTACTGTATGTGAGAGCATGTAGTGTCTCAATTTTTGTGATGCGAAGATGACTGCTAAGCATGCTTTCTCAATAATGCTATAATTGAGCTCATAGGAGACTAGCGTTCTACTGATGTAGTAGATAGCTCTTTCTTTCTTTGTTTCATCCTCTTGCGCTAGTAATACTCCTAGTGATGTAGATGTAGCTGAAATATATAGGAGTAAGGGTTTTCCATGAATAGCACCATAAGAATAGGAGGAGTAGCCAGGCACCCTTTTAATTCCCTGAAGTTGGCTTCACAATGTTCATCCCATTTGAAGGTGACCCCTTTATGTAGTAATTTGGTAAAGGGTTGTGTCCTATCAGCAATTTGTTACATGAACCTCCTGATTGATTGAAGTCTCCCTTGCAATGTCCTCATTTGACTGATGTTGCGTGGAGGATTCATCTCTAGTATAGCCTTGACCTTTGTAGGATCTACCTCAATTCCCTTCGCTGAAACTATAAATCCTAAGAGTTTTCTTGATTGGACCCCAAAGACACATTTCTTTGGATTGAGTCTGAGTTGAAATTGTTCCATCTGATCTAATATCTTTCTCAAGTTAGCAATGTGAGTGCTCCTTTCCTTTGATTTGGCTAAGGTGTCATCCATGTAATCCTCCATGTTTTTATGCATCATATCATGGAATATAGTATTAATTTCTCTTTGATATGTTGTGCTAGAATTTTTGAACCCAAATGGCATGACGTTCTAGCAAAAGGTGCCTCATGCGCATGTAAATGCAGTTTTCTTTTGATCCTCAGGGGCAATTTTTATCTACTTATAACCTGAGAATCCATCCATTAGTGAATACATCTGGTAGCTTACTTTGAGGTCTATGATCATATCTATATTAGGTAGTGGGAAGTCATCCTTTGGACATGCCTTGTTTAAGTCTCTGAAGTCAGTACAAATCCTGATAGATTTATCAGATTTAGATACGGGGACCACATCGGAGATCCATCCTATGTAGGAAATGACTCGAATAAATCCATCTTTCAATCATTTCTCTAGCTCTTCTTTTACTAGCAATGCAACATGAGGATGCATCTTTCTAAGTTTTTGTTTCACGGGCTTGATCCCAAGAGCTATAGATAAGTGGTGCATGATTAGATTAGGATCTAGTCTAGGCATATCTATATAAGACCATACAAATTTGATCTTCTTTTCCTTCAGGAACTCTATGAACTTTGTCATCTCCTCTTCTGAAAAAGATTGTGCTAGGTGTACTATTTGAGGATCTTCAATTGTGCCCAAATTAATCAGCTATGTTGGTTCTATCAGAACTGAAGACCTTTCTTGAAAATGTTCAGGGAGGATATTAAGAATCTCATCCTTTGGCACCTCTAAGAGGTTTTCACCACCAAATACATCTTTTGTTTTTACTATTTTAGGATCTGACATTGCCACAATGTGGTTTTCACCGTCAGTTCCCTTTTTCTTTTTATTTTTAAATTTTTGACTGAGAAACTTCATATCCTCCTGTGACATGTCGTCGCTTCTTTCAGTGGTGGAAGGAGGGTAAGCTTCACAAGCATTGAGATAGCAAGCCAAGGTGTAATCATTGGGGAAGTCTAGAATAGGATTAGTGTTTGTATTAGTCCAATTAATTAGATCTAGGTTTATTAGGGACAAAGAATCAGACTTTGGAAAGGATAGCATCACGTTAGTGTCAAGACTATTAACCGACATGACATGTTTTTTTAAGTCAATTTATTCGATGTTTAGATCAATAAGAGTTAGATTGTCATAAAAATGGTCATTGTTAGTTATATGAAGACCAAACTCTAGTGACTCATCAATAGAACTTTCATAATCATCTCTCTGTAAAAGGAAGCTTCTTTCTTGTCGCCTCCAAACTTCTTCTAGACTTAGGAAAGCACCAGTCTCTCCATCAATGATGGGGAGAAGGAACTCTTCCTCTGCTTCAGGAATATCAGTGTTGTTGGGAGTAGTGTTAGAATGTTCATGAGGAGCCGAGGGAGCTACAAACATGTGAATTATATCTATTTCAATGTCTTCTGTGGTGACAGATATCTCATCCCATTCATAATCATGAGATTCAATGATTTATTCATCAGATCTATTTAAGTATTCGACAATAGTTATCTGGTGTACTCAGTTAGCTATTTGTGGATCAAAGTGTGGTAGATCAAGGACATGTGTGATCATGACTAACTTCCCCCAATTAGGATGTGAATCTGGCTATCGATTTGTGTCTTCAATAACTGTTGCTATCAATGGTACCTTTGGATCAACTGTTGTCATGTCTCCTACCTCTTGAATAGGAGGTTGTGTTAACAAAGGGGTGTGAAGATCTTGTGGCACCTCAAAGATTTGTACATAGCGCTCTCCTTGATAGTTTGGATTATCTGTGCCAACATGTAATAAATTTTCATAGGACCATGGCTCTAGTTCTATCTCCTCTGTTTTATCACTCCCTTTGTCAGAGATCAGACTATCTTTTGAAGTAGGTTTGTCAGATTCATTATTAAAACCCAGTCCTATTTTTTCTCTGGTATTCCTAAATTCCATGTGTACAAGTTCAATAAGTCCTCATTCTATGTTGTTCAGAGGTCCTTTTCCTTTGTATCCCATTTTTTGAGGAAGTTGTAGCCTTTTCCATATTGTTCCAGAGATATTTCTACATTTTTTACCTCAGTTTCTGTCGGTTCTCCTTTGTAAAGCCAGTCCAAGATTGCATGTTCTTCTGTGTTATCTAAAGAATATGTGGATGCCTTTACCATGCCAGTTGCTTTGTAGATTTTTGGCTCCTTGGATGTAGTAGGTGTGAATGTCAAGGAAGGTTTTCCATAGGATCTTGGTGACACCAGAAGTTCTGTCAGTGACGGAGTCAGGTCCAGTTTGTATTCTCCCATACCTATTTCTTCAAGTTTTAAGGTTTTTCCAAAAATCTTCATAACCATATCCTTGGTAGTCTCAGGAGAAATTTCATCCATAGCCTCTTTTTTATGCAGAATCATACTACCTTCTTTCATATTGTTACAAGTATAATTAGCATCCACATGAATTGTTACTTCCACCCCATTATGTGGGAACTTGATACACTGGTGGTAAGTAGATGGCACAACTTGCATTTTGTGAATCCATGGTCTCCCCAATAGGATGTTGTAGGCTAGGGGTAGATCCAGAACTTGACATATGACATTCTTTTCAATTGGTCTGACTCTGATGGGTAGAACAATAAGACCTTTAGAGCATCTTTCTTCCTCATCATAAGCTTTGATAGTTATTTTTCTTCTAGAGTCAATGGTATGTTCTAAAAGACCTAGTTTGTTGATTAGATTAAGTGTAAAAATATTCAATCCTATGCCTCCATCTATCAATACACGTCTAACACGGGATTTATGAATGAGGACTTCAATATGGAGGGGTTGATTATGTGGATGTGTTAGTGACTTATCATCCTCTTTAGAAAAGGAGAGGTAATGTAGTGTTGAGATGTGATTGACCATCGCTTGGAATTTTTTTATATCAAGGTTATTTGGTACATTTTCGGTGTGTAGGGCTTGTTCTAGGATTTCCCTATGCACTGTGGATATTTTAAGCAGCTCAAAAATGGAAATTTTGGCAGAGGTTCGTTGCAATTGGTACACCAAGTCATACTTTGCTGTAGGAATAGTAACCAGGTGTTTTTTTGTTGGTTTATGGATATTAATAATAGGAACCTTGGATGTTGATGCTAGTTTTGGGGGTCCTTTCATCATGACCCGTGCTTGGCTTCGAGTCACCACATTTGATTGGAATGAAACACCTTTGATTGTGACCACATTAATTGATTTAGATTTAATGTCTAGCATATTGATCACGTTATCATTATTGGAGTAAGTGTAGTTTACTTCGTTACCTTTTCCTTTAGATGTTTCCCCTTTGTCGTAATTAGGGAATGGTTTTTTAAATGCTATATGATCTTCATTGGTAGTGTGTCCATACACTTTGATCTTACCTTCTTCAATGAGTTCTTGAATAAAATGTTTAAGCTTAAGGAAATTATTATTCTTGTGTCCTTTGTTCTTGTGAAAGACACAATAGGAATTATCATCCCACCACCTTGGTTTAACTGTTGGTTCCCATGGCTTGGAATCTAGGATTATGAGAACTTTGTTGTCTAATAGTGTCTTCAAAATAGTCCCAAGGGGTTCTCCCAAAGGAGTGAATGTTCTTTGAGGTTTTGAAGTCCATGTCCGACCCTTTCTATTATCATTGTTTGCTTTGGGTATGGGGGTTTTTACCTTGGCATATTTTCTTGCTTGCATATTGTTGGTTAAATTGAATACATCAGGTTTAAGACCAACATTGGATACGTCTACTACACCATCGTTGACAACATTTTTGTTCTATTTCCACCATTTAGGCTTGGAGTTGGAGTTGTTAGGTTTGTTTTCACTTTGAAGGGTGATCTCCCCCTTTTTTACCATAACTTCTTCGATACAGAGGGCGTTCTTGATCATTCTATCAAAACTAGGGGAGTCTTGCATTTGCAATGCATAGTTTAACTCTGTTATCAAGTTATTGACAAAGATTTCCATCTTCTCCGATTCAGGGATAGCTCTTGAGTACCATGCAAATATTTTCCTCCATCTTTGAAGGAAGTGTGTAAATGATTCGCCAGTCTTTTCTTTAGTATTACATAGATCTATCATAGTAACATCATGTTGGATGTTGTAGGAGTAATGTTGAATAAATTGTTGAATAAACTCCTCAAAAGTTTTGACCTTGGGTGTATGTTTTGAGAACCATTCTATGGCGTTTCCTCCTAGACTTCTAGGAAATATTTACATGAGGTAAGTAGGTTCATGCATGTACTCTATGCTAAGAGCACAAAAATCTTGAACATGGTCATGTGGATCGGTCTCTCCTGTATACTTCTCGTATTTTGGCTGTGCCATGTTGGGAGGGAATGGAACCATAGTGATACCCTTGTCGAAAGGAAATGGACAAATGGAGTCCACCGAGTATTTCATTTTGGATTTAGCCTTCTCTTGCTTGAGAGTCGGAAGCTTTGTTTGCATTAAGGTAAGTTGTTTGGCAAGAATAGAAATAGGAGTCAATATCTCCTTTTCTTTTAGTTGTTCCACATTATAATCCGGGGGTAATTTCACGCCAGTGGATGCTAAGTGGAGAAAGTATTTCTCTTTATCCTTTTCAATCATCTTTTCCAGTATCTTGTGGAACCTCCTACTTTGTTTGAGTTTATCGTACTCTTCTTCAGTGATGTCTTCCTCACTGCCTAATTCAAATAGAGGACGTTCAAATGTGAGTTATTCTTTTTCATCGATATCTTCGTGCTTTTGGCTTTTTCTATTGTCATATTCGTCAAAAGCCTCACTCCATCTGTGAGTGGATCTATCCATTTGTGGAGAGTTTAGATCGAGTAGGGAACAGTGAGATGTTTCTCCTTGAAAGTGTGGCAATTTAGGAGGCAATTTCAATCCTTTAGACATGTACTGGTTGCATCTTGTGTTAACCATGTGGTTATACCTCAACCTTGTCAAAGTTTCATGAGAGTGTTAGGCAGTATCTCAAATCATTCAAGTAAGTGTGTCTAGGTGGAAGTATCATTTGAGTTTTGGTGGAAGTAAATGATTCCAGTGTCAGAGGGTTAGAATGCCCTAATAGTGAGTTGGGAACCAAATTGTTGTAAAAAAGTGGATAGACCACACGTATTGAGACAGATAACGAAAAACTAACTAGACATGCAAGGTAGACATTTGAAAAAAGTATTTTGACACAATGATAGGGAGACTAGAAAAGACAACAGGGACAGACTTAAAGACCCAAAAGGGTATCCAAATCAACTGAGTTTTCTTGAGAAGATATTCTGCAAATGCCCACTATCTTAGACGCAAGCTCCCAGATGCGAGCCTAGAAATACAAGATGCGAGCTACTGACGACCCTAAATGTGAGATGGAACCCTAGATGTGATGATGCATTAACTAGATGCAAGCCAAGATATGAGATGTGAGCCAGGATACCAAAAATGATCTAGGAAATTTGGGATGCAATTTTCTAATGTCTCTGTCAGATTTGACGAGTTTTGAAAAATTTGTCTTAGAAGTGCGTGAAGTTTGTCTGATTGGAGTTTTGAATTTTGAGACTTGTCAGTGGGTAAAAATACATGTGTAGACCCAAGATTGAAATTTGTTTCTTGTTTTGAAAACGTTATCTTTTTAGTGATCTTTCAGTTATGTCAAGCATTGTTGCATTTTTTAAAGGGTGAAACAGGCACACATCTTATCCCTATTTTCTAGGTGGAGGATGAAAATCCTTTCTTGTTGACTTAGGTATACACTCAAATGCTAATTAGAATACAACCATCACCAAGCACGCAATGGCTCTAGTCATGATGTTGTATTAGCTGACTCCAAACGCAAGTGAGGGCATGATATGACGAGTGTCTTGGGGCAATTATTTTTTTCCTTGCACAAGGATTATCACCCTTTCGGGGGTGAATCAGGAATTCTTTCAATTTAAATGTTGTCTATGATTGGGAAATCTGTTTGAAACCGTCCCCCATAGAATTGCACAAGGCAAAATTGAGGCATATAGCCCTATAAGTACTTAAGTATATGTAGTCTTGCAAGAAAGATTTAAGCAGCTTCGCTCTACACATACCCAAGCATGTTCAAACAATAATGTCAAAATTCCAGGAACAAAACCGATTCCATCTTCTGAGGCTTTGGCCTACAAGGAAGAAATTATTTATAGTGAGTTGGAAGGGTTGGCGTAAAACCTGTCCTCACTTGGGTCATTCCTGGGAGATCTTTTTCCTCAACTGACAGGCCCTCTACTATTAAAATAAGTGTACAAAGGATTAGCGAGTGTAGGATGTCTAGATTTCTGATTCCTCCGAAGAAGAAGAGCATACTCTCCTAATCCATGTCATTTTCTCCCAAAATAGATTCAAGCAAATAGTTCATTCCCTCAAGCAATGTTGTGCTCGATTTAAGATGTTCCTACTTAAGAAAAAAATAATGCTTGAAAGTAAAGTTTTTGTTATTCAATTATTCGCAATTTTAGGTGAGTAGGTTGTTCAATTTCTAATCTCCAAAATTAGACAATGAGATTGTTCATTTAACCCACAAGTTTAGTGCTTTGAGTTGTTCATTTATTGATCCAAAATAAATTTAGTTATGTTTGCTTGGTTTAGTTATCTCCAAATTCCTTTCAACTCATAAACTGATGTGTGAGTTTCTGATTTTCCTTAAAAGGAAAAGAGCATAGTCCTCTAGTCAGTTTAGTAGAAGATTAGAAAATTTTCTTAGTGTAAAAAGCATATAAATATAGGTCAAGATGGGGGTTGGGCAACCTAAAAAACTAGTTTAGTATTCTTTGTTCAACTCTCACAAAAAAACATTGATGGCAACCTGCAAACACTAGTTAGCCTGTGAAAAGATCAAAGAAATCAAGCACACAAACGTTAGTGGTTAGGAAATGAAGTTCACAAAAAATTTCACTAGATGCAATCTTTAAACACAGGATGTGATACCTTTATACCGGATGCAATTATTTGTCACCGGATGCGACTGAATGGTCCCTAGATGTGATTCTAAACCAAAAACAATGCAGTAAATCCTAGATGCGAGCCTCATTTTGTGTGGTGCGAGGGCGTATCATGGATGTGAGCCAAAATGACCAGATGCGATTCTGGACTTGAAAACTGGGAGGAAAGATTAGTGAAAAATGAGGTTAAAAATTAGGCAAATCTTGAACTGTGCCCCATGGTGGGTGCCAGAAATTTGTGTGTGATTTTTGTACCTGTTACCTGCAACACAACACTTCAATAGATCATTGCATTAGTGGAAAACATGGTTAGAAGAGCATATAAAACACTACAATTGACCTATTTCTTTCTAACTAATAAGAGTATGGTAAGCAACATAATAGCCCTCAGATTATGCTACTATCAGTGACATATACGACTTAGCATGAAAGATTGGAGTTAAAACTAAGAAAGATACTCCTTAAACATGCATTCTAGCTTTGAAATGAAGATTATAACAATGCATTAACAATGAAACTATGATAAATCTAACATGTTATATAATCCAATAATAATCTAGGCAGCATAACAATACATTCTTCTCTAAAATTATGGGCTTATTTGTGCTAAAAAACACCTTCTATTTATAGAAGAATTAAGAGAGAGGGGGCACAAGGTGCATTGATGGAGTTGTAAAACACATTAATGGGGTGTAAGAGGAAATAAATGCCAAAGAAATTCAATAGGCATGGGCATAAGCAATATGCATTAAATGCAAGCATTTAAGAGGCATGGGGAGGATGTAAGGTAAGCTTGAGAAGGTGTACTTTAGTGAAGGAATCTTGAGATTCCTTGACTTTCTCAAGTGGGTGGTGTCCTTAATCATTCCTTAATGGAATGTGACAACATTAGTAGGTGGGTTAGAATGGGATTAGGATTAGAATAAGATTTAGAAAGGGTGAATGGCTTGGGATAGGTTTGAACCTAGAGTCAAAGTGTTGAAGTGGGTTAGGTTAGGGGTTTAGAGGAATATTAATGAAATAAATAAAACTTATTTAATTTATTCAAAAATAGGAATATTAATTATTTAAGATTTTAATTGCTAGGGGAATGGGTTCATTTGCAAGTGAGTAATTGATTTAGGCTAGGGGAATGGGTTCATTTGAAAGTGAGTAATTAATTTAGGACTTTATTTAATTCCTTGTGAATTAATCATTTTAGCCATGCATTTGATTGATTATTTGATTTTTGCTAAAAGTAATTAATTTAGTGATTTGATCACCTTAGGAGATTAAATTGATTTCAAAATAATTACGCCAAGCAGTAACAGGGTCGTGGCATAATTGGGGGTATGATCACACTTAGGGAAAATAGGGTCTATAGTCTTAGCAGACCAAATCTAGGTGGTTATAGATGTATGTGTTGTCAAGCTACCACAAAGACATTATGTTCTTCTTTGAGAATACTTTTTAGATTATCATCATCAAAATCATTCTTTTATTCCTTTATTCTCTTTGAAGTCTCTTTTGGAATGCTTGAGACTTTTGTAGTTCCAAATTTTTAAACCTTGATCTTTGTATAATATTTGAATCTTGCATTAGATCTATTTCTAGACCTATCCATTTTCTTATTTGATTATTATTTCCTTTCTCTCTTAATCTTCTATGAAAAGCTAAGGTCTCCTTAACAAGTTCAAACTTTATTATCTACATCCCCTCTAAAATCAGTGATGAAAATAGCTCATCCATTTTTATTATAGAGGTATTATTCTCATTTTTTTCATTTTTATGTAATCTGAGATCTGAAGTAGCATTGACATAGCATTGAACTTAAGTTTTTGAAATGAGAGTGGGCAGGAGTTGATGTGCCCATGGCGCTAGGGTTTCAATAGGTGTTGGTGTTATAGAGGACACCTTTGGTGTGAATAATGACAAAGAAGGTGATGATGGGGATCATGTTCCTTGTGGGTGTGAGGGGCAGCTTCTCATTTTTTCCCCCCTTCTTCCCTCCTCTATATGGAATCAACAATGTGGGTTCTTTTGTGCTAAGGATCTTATGGATGTTGTGTGGCTGGAGGAAGATGGGTTTTTTTTCTTTTGGGGAACTCTTGGTTGTTGGGTGCTCTTGTTGCTTGTGTTTGATGTGTTCATGGGCATGATCTTCTTGGCTATGACTTGAAGTGGTTTCTTCTTCATTCCCAGTATAGCTTCTCTGGCTCTTGGTGGCTTTGTGGTACTCAGGATAGGCTCTACTCCATTTTCCTATTCTGTGTTGGAGGCGATTGGAGTAGGGTTTTGGATCGTTGGTTCTTCCATGGTTTGTGGATCCCTTTTGCTCATCTTGAGGCTCTCTTTGGTGGTCCACGTAGATTTATCAAGGCTCATTGGTTCCGGACATGGGCTTAGTTGGGCCTTGGTCTCTCTTCAACTGTGTTTTTATTATATCATATTTTTGGTAGCCTGTATGGAGAGATTTTGTGGGCCAGGGCCTTTTGGTGTGAGCATGCCCTACTGGGGTCTCTTGGCATGTTATTTTTTTATTGCTTTTGTGTTTCCAATGTTCAACTTGTGGGGCATAGTTTGCTTGTGGGGAGGCCCTCTATGTCTCATGAAGCCTGTCTTTTTTGTGATTTATTATGAGACTTCTATTGGTGGTTCTTCTTCCCTTCCCCCTTTGACTACTATGGAGGTGGAGGGGTTTATGGTCACTTTGGTTCAGGTCTATCCCTTTCTTCTTCTCTTCTTCTCTTCTACTTTATCTATTGAGGTGTAGGCTACTTCTTCTAAGGTGAAGAATAGCCATGTAGAAGAGATGGTTTGTAGTTGGTTGAGGGTTTTCCTTAATCATGGATACTCAATCTTGGGGTTTGGCAGAGGTTGGTTTTTCCTTCTTGCTAGTTCGTTCTCCATTTACCCTATTTAGGTGGGTGTCTCTCCTATTGAGGTGGAGTGGGCTATTCTTGGAGTTGTTTGGGCTAGTAGTTGGAAAGTTTCTTCAGTGGGATGCTTTGTGTTTATGGATTCTTATCATTTGCCCATTTATTAGGTTAAGGGATCCTTGAAAAACCCTTCAATTATTGATCTGACCTTCGAGCCTCTAGCAGGTGTTCTTTGGTTGTGGGCTCCATGTCAAAATCCTCATTGCTTATACCAGTGATCCTTAAATATATTATCTATATTCTTGTAGTTTCTCTTGCAGCTATTGTCCATGGTTTGGGGAGATAGTTAAAATCCCATGATAGCTTTGAATCCCATGGTAAAATTATGGTTTTTCATGTGGTACTTATGGTTGATGTGTGGCTGGATGCTGAGAGTTTTCAAGGGCCTAGTTAGGTCTGTGGCCATTTTTGGTTAGGGTTAGGTTGGGGTGTCCGTCAAAACACCATGATCTCCTTTCTTGGGAGGGTAGTTCTTTAATGTGAAGCTTTGGCCTAGTGTTCCCAGTTCTTGGCAAGTTGTACTTTGCTGGTCTTTATTTTTTGTTGTTCTTTGTTTGCTAGTTTTGGGTCATTGATTTACAAGTATGATTTTACAAAATGCAGCGATTCTTCTTATTGGGGTTCCAGATCCCCCTCTAAATCTGATTGTATAGGATTTCAGGGCCCCTTCAAAACCTATTTTTATCTTAATCCAAAATGTACAAAGTCTTTCAACATTATTCTCATCCATCTTCATTCCAATGGATTGCAAATAGATAATAATCATGTTGAAAGTCAAACTTCTTCCCTAGGGCTACAATGTTTGGCTTCTTCATATGCATTTAAAAGACAAATACTGTCTAACATAGCCTATTAACATACTTCATTTTTCTATTTGTTTTGTTTTACTCTTCTTATGACAAAGAAACAAGATAAGATTTTATGCCATATCTTGTAAATCTCTATACACAACCATATTCTCCATTTTGGAAATTTAAATCTCAAATTTTATTATTGAGAATTTTCATTTATATCTTTTATGTATTTGTCAGCTTTCTTGCAATTAAATTTTATTTTGTGTAAGGCCTTTCTCCATTAAGATAAGTTTAAAAACCTTGTCCGTAGCACCTAGAATTTAAGATTATCCAAATTAAACTCCAAATGAAACAAAATAATATATATATATATTTTCTTTCTACAAAGGGTAAAAGTACAGAGCTGTGTCACACTTAAGGACCATTATGGTAGTTTTGACCGGACCTGTTTCGACCGAAACATGTTCGGCCATACATACATGGCGCACACATGGTGCCATGTGGTGTCGATGTGGCAGATGGGTTCTGGCTGAAACTGGTCCAGCTGAAACAGTTTCGGCCGGAACAGTTTTGGTCGGAGCCCATAAAACTTATATATACCCCAAAATTTGGTTTGAGCGGCTCATTTGCACTGAGCACCTTCCAAGAATCGTAGAGCGGAATAGGGGTACTTCGGCCGAAAATAGGTTGGTTTTTTTGTTTTTTAAATGTTTTTTAAGTTTTCTTTAGTTAAATTAATGTAGTTGCACTATTATTTGATGTTTTTTTGTTTTAATTTTATTATTTTTAATTTTAGAAAATATAAAATATTGTTTTATGTAGATATAATGTTTTTTCAGTTAAGATTATATGTTAGTTACTTAGTTAATTAATTTAGTTTTATTACAAATGTTTCAAAATAGTAGGAAAATATTACAAAATAGTAGGAAAATGTTACAAAATAGTAGGAAAGTGTTACAAAACATTAGGAAAATGCTACAAAACATTAGGAAAAATTTTATTTAGTTAATTAATTTAGTTTTATTACATATGTTTCAAAATATTAGTAAAATATTACAAAACATAAAACCAACATGAAACTGAAACATAAATCAACATAAACTCTAACAAATTAACCCTAACATGAAACTGAAACATAAATCAACATAAACTCTAAATAATTAACCCTAACATGAAACTGAAACATAAATCAACTTAAACTCTAACATTAACCCTAACATGAAACCTTAACCATATTGAACCCTAACATGAAACCTAACCATATTGAACCCTACCATGAAAACTAACCATATTGAACCCTAAGAAAACCTTAGCAAAATGTTACAAAACATTAGGAAAATGAACTACAAGACATTAGAAAACATTACTATTACAACTTTCATGTATTAAACATAACATTGAACCCTAACAGAACAAGAAAATAAAGGCATTATATTTTCCATTAGTATGCTTAGAGAAAAACATGATCTACACCATTGGTTTACTCTACAAGGACAGACAGGGCACAACACTATCCAACGCCAAGGTTACCTAACAAACACTATTAAGTGTTACCCGATGACAAAAAGGCAAAAGATACCCAACGAGTAACAATAGTGCTACCTGACAGTACAGGAAAGAGAGGCTACCGATAGATACAGGGAACCTGATGAATAGTTCAGTCAAGGAATGCCGACAGAATGCAAGTTCAAACCGACAACCAAGAACCAATAGTTAGTTAAATTCCGCAAAAAGTGGATCTGACTTTCCACATCAGATAAATCACTGAAGTTATATTTATAACTTCTTGATTTGCTTTTAAATCCATTATGTGTAGAGGAAGCAATGTATTTGTTATTGTTTTAATTATTTTTACTATTTTAAAACATGCAAGTGTGTGTGTAAATGGGTACCTATTGAAAATGACACAAACACTCAATAAGTCATTGCATTAGTATGAAAGGTTAGATAAAACATGCATAACCACTAATATCGACCTATTGCCTGCTAACTAGGAGGAGTGTAATTAGTAACATATCAGCCCTCAGAATATGCTACAAATCAGTGATGAATACAACCTAACATGAAGGATTTTACATTAAAAACAAGCTAAAAGATGATAAAGCATGCAATCTATCTCTAAAAGATGAAATGAAAACAAAGAACTAGCATGGTAAAATGGATGAAATGTGAGTCTAGGATAAATTTAACAGCATAACAATGTAATTTTTATTCTAAAGTGAAGGCTTATTTGCTCTCAAAACAGGCTTCTATTTATAGAAGAAATGGGAGAGAGAGAGGGGGGACAAGGTTCATTTATGAACTAGGAGGCTCATAAATGAATATTTAAGAGCCATTAATGCCCAAGGAATTAATAAGGCATGGGAGAGACATGGGCTTAAGGTCTTCATATTAATGAAGGCATTAATGAAGGTCTTAGAGAGGGAAGGGAGGATGTAAGAGAGTGGCTTGAGAAAAGGGACTTTAAGAAAGTCCAGCTTGAGAAAGTGGACTTTCTCAAGTGGGTTGAGTTGCTAAGTATTCCTTAATGGAATGTGACAACATTAGGAGGTGGGTTAGAGTAGATTTTAGGATTAGGATTAGATTAGCATGGGTGAATGGGTTGAGAAGGGTTAGAACCCAGGGTAGAAGTGGTTGAGATAGGTTAGGTTGGGG
>MU228013.1:1876371-1891035 GCA_018584345.1 Thuja plicata
TTATTAAATGTTGTGTGATCTTCATTTGTAGTGTGTCCATCCACCTTGATTTTACCTCCTTCAATAAGGTCCTGGATAACATGCTTGAGCTTGAGACAATTATTTGTCTTATGTCCCTTGTTTTTGTTGAAGACACAGTAGGAGTTATTATCCCACCATCTAGGTTTAACCATTGGTTCCCAAGGTTGAGAATTGGGAATTGTAAGGACTTTGTTATCCACCAATGTTTTTAAGATGGTCTCAAGAGGTTCTCCCAAAGGTGTGAATGTTCTTTAGGGTTTTGAATTCCATGTTCGTCCCTTGTCATTGTCATTGTTGGCTTTGGGAATGCGAGGTGTTATTTTAGCCTCCTTGTTTGCTTGCATACCATTGGTAAGATGGAATGCTTTAGTTTTGAAATTAATGTTGGAAGCATCAACCACTCCGTCATTGACAACATTTTTATTTTTTTTCCACCATTTAGGTTTAGAATTGGAACTACTGCCTTTGTTTTTGTTTTGAAGGGTAATCTCCTCCTTTTTTACCATGACCTCTTCGATACGGAGAGCATTCTTAATCATCCCGTCGAAGCTAGGACAATCTTGCATTTGTAGAGCATAGCTCAATTCAGGTATGAGATTGTTAACAAAGATCTCCATCTTTTCTATTTTAGGGATGACTCTTGAATATCGTGCAAAGATCTTCCTCCATCTTTGTAGGAAGTGTGTAAAGGATTCTCCTATCTTCTGCTTGGTATTACATAAATCCATCATGGTGACATCATGTTGGATGTTCTAAGAGTAGTGTTGAATGAATCATTGCATCAACTCCTCAAATGTCTTGACTTTGGGATTTAATTTTGAAAACCACTCCATGGCGTTTCCTCCTAGACTTCCTAGAAATAGTCTCATGAGGTAAGTGGGTTCATGCATATACTCAATGTTAAGAGCGCAAAATTATCTTACATGATCATGTGGATCAGTTTCTCCTGTGTATTTGTCATATTTTGGTCTTACCACATTAGGAGGAAACAGAACCATAGTGATACTCTTGTCGAAGGGGAAGGGACAAATGGCATCAAAAGAGTATTTTGTTTTTGGTTTGTCCTTCTCTTGCTTGAGGTTTGTGAGCTCGGTTTGCATTTGATTGAGCTGTTTAGTAAGGATGGATATGGGGTTTGGTACCTCATTTCCCTTGAGATCATTCACATCAAAATTCTAGGGTAATTTAACACCCGTGGATGCTAAATGGAGAAAGCATTTTTCTTTGTCATCTCCGATTATTCGTTCCAATAGTTTGTGGATCCTTTTTCTTTGTTTTAGCTTCTTTTATTCATCTTCAGGGATTTCTTCATCACTATCTGACCTAAATGGATTACGTTCAAACCTGGGTCTTTCTTCCTCTTTTGAGCCTACGGATTGTGCTTGTTTTCCCTCGCCATAACCCTCAAAGTATTTACTCTAATCGTTGGTGTTGCTACCCATTTGAGGTGAATCAAGATCGAACAGGGAATTGTGAGAAGTCTCTCCTTGAAAGTGTGATGTTTTAGGAGGCACTTTTGATCCTTCAGTTGTGTACTTATTGTGTCTTGCATTAACCATGAAGTTTGTTTCTCAACTTCGTCAACGTTTCCCAATAGTACTATCAAGGATTCCAGATTATTCAAGTGGGTGTGTCTAGGTAGAAGTAACTATTTATTTGTTTGGTAGATGTAAATGATTCCAGTGTCAGAGGGTTAGAATGCCTTGATAGTGAGCTGGGAATGAAGTTGTTGATAGAAAATGGGTAGACCACACATATTGAACTGATCGTGAAAAACTGACTGAGCATGCAAGGTAGACGTTTTGAAAGTGTTTTGAAAATAATAGCAGGGAGACCAGGAGAGACAACAGGGACCAACTAAAGGGAAAAAAGGGTACCTAAAACAACTAAGACCTCCTAGGAAAGACTGCTAGAAATTCCCACTTTCCAGGATGCGAGCTTCCAGATACGATCCTCTGACAGAACCAGATGCGATCCTAAACCCTGGATACGATTCTAGAAAACTAAATGCGACCTATTGCTTGACTAAATATAAGCTTATGCACCAAATATGACCCTAAATACAGGATGCGACTCAAGAAATCTTGGATGCGATCTTATGATGGACTTGGCAGTTTGGGTTTATTTTGAGAAATTTGCGTTTTGAGGAACATGAATCTGTTTGTCTCTAAATTGCATCAAAGGGGTATTTTGTCGGATGTAAAAGATGTTTGTACTCCAGGGTATGAAATTTATTGATTATTTATGAGGAGATTATCTTTTTAATGACCTTTTTGACATATTAGACAATTTTGCATTGTTAGAAGGGGTGGATCCAAACACACATCTTTTTCCTATTCTATAAGTGGAGGATGAAAATCATTTTCTCGTTGACTTAGGTACAAACTCAAATGCTAATCAGAATACAGCCATCACCAAGCACACAATGGCTCTAGTCATGATGTTGTATTAGCCGACTCCAAATGCAAGTGAGGGCACGATATGACAAGTGTCTTGGGGCAATTACTTTTTGCCTTGCACAAAGATTATCACTCTTTCAGGGATGAATCAGAAATTCTTTCAGTTGATTGTGTTGTAGATTATTGGGCAATCCGTTCAAAACTGTCCCCCATAGAATTGCACAAGGAAAAATTGAGGCGTATAGCCCTATGAGTACCTGAATATATATAGTCTCGCAAGCAAGATTGAAGTGGCTCCGCTCTATATATACCCCAATATGTTCAAGGAATGATGTCAAAATTTGAAGAACAAAACCACTTCCATCTTCCAAGGCTTTCGCCTACAAGGAAGCAACTATTTATAGTGAGTTGGAAGGGTCGGCGTAAGACCTATCCTCACTTGGATCATTCCCGGGAGATTGTTTCCTCAACCGACAGGCCCTCTACTTTTAAAAAGAGTGGTAACCAAGATTGGCGAGCTTAGGAGTTCTAGATTTTTTATTCTTCAAATGAAGAAGAGCATACTCTCCTATTCCATGTCATTTTCTCCTCAAATACAATAAACAATGTTCTTTTTTCCCCAAGCTATGTTGAGCTTGTTTTAATGATTCCTATTTTAAAGAAGACAGCAAGGGAAAGTTTGCTTTGTTCATTTACCACATTGATTTAGTGATTTGTGTTGTTCAATTTCTGATCCCAAAAGCAATTATACAATGAAGCTTGTTCAATTAACCCACATATTTAATGCTTTTTTTGTTCATTTACTCTCCCAAATTGAATTAACTAGTTTGTTTGTTTGTTTAATTACCCCTAATTTTATCACAAGTGATAAGATAACGTTTGACTTTCTGATTTTCCTCAAGAGGAAAAGAGCATAATATCTAGTTGCTTATCAAGTGGGAAGAAATGGTCTTTAAGCTATGAAAACTGGGAAATAGAAGTCAAGACGGAATGGGCTGGTAACCTGTGAAAACCACGTTAGTACTTTTCTTAATCTGACTCCATGAAACTTGTTAAAAGGTACCTGAAAACACTTGTTAGGCTACACAACTAGTTGAACTTGTCAAGATTAGGTAAATCAAAAGGTCAAGCTTCAAAACTAGATGCGATCCTAAATTCTTAACATATGCGATGCAGTATCCGACATGCGATCTTATTCCCCAGATACGAGCCTGTGCTGACTAGATGCGACTGAAAACCAGATACAATCTGAGAAATCCTGGATGCGATCTGAAAACCACGCGGTGCGATGGCGTATCCAGGATGCAAGTCTAAAATCATATTTTTGATTTTGTGTCCGATTCCTGAGTCTGTAAATGGCCAAAAATTGTTAGAAAATGAGGCTAAAATCAAAATCGAGCCCCACGGTGGGCGCCAGAAATGTGTGTGTGTAAATGGGTACCTATTGAAAATGACACAAACACTCAATAAGTCATTGCATTAGTTTGAAAGGTTAGATAAAATATACATAACCACTAATATTGACCTATTGCCCGCTAACTAGGAGTGTAATTAGTAACATATCAGCCCTTAGAATATGCTACAAATCAGTGACGAATACAACCTAGCATGAAGGATTTTAGATTAAAAATAAGCTAAAAGATGATAAAGCATGAAATCTAGCTCTAAAATATGAAATGAAAACAAAGAACTAACATGGTAAAATGGATGAAATGTGAGTCTAGGATAAATCTAACAGCATAACAATGTAATTTTTATTCTAAAGTGAAGGCTTATTTGCTCTCAAAACAGGCTTCTATTTATAGAAGAAATGGAAGAGAGAGAGAGGGGGGACAAGGTTCATTTATGAACTAGGAGGCTCATAAATGAATATGTAAGAGCCATTAATGCCCAAGGCATTAATAAGGCATGGGAGAGACATGGGCTTAAGGTCTTCATAGCAATGAAGGCATTAATGAAGGCCTTAAAGAGGGAAGGGAGGATGTAAGAGAGTGGCTTGAGAAAAAGGACTTTAAGAAAGTCTAGCTTGAGAAAATGGACATTCTCAAGTGGGTTGAGTTGCTAAGTATTCCTTAATGGAATGTGACAACATTAGGAGGTGGGTTAAAGTAGATTTTAGGATTAGGATTAGATTAACATGGGTGAATGGGTTGAGAAGGGTTAGAACCCAGGGTAGAAGTGGTTGAGATAGGTTAGGTTGGGGGTTAGGGGAATATTAATAAATGAAATAAACTTATTTAATTCATTTAAAAACATAGGAATTAATTATTTAAACAATGAAATTGCTTTTTAATAATTAGAGAACTATAGCCATTTTAATTAAATTAAATAGGCTAGGGGAATGGGTTAATTGCAAGTGGGTATTTGATTTAGGGATTTATTTAATTCCTTTATAATTAAATACTATAGCCATATTTGATTTTGGTTTGATTTGATTGGTCAAAATTGATTTTAATTTCATGGCTATAATAGTTAATATAAGTCAGTGATAAAAATACCTAGGATATTAAATTGATTTAAAGAATTACACCAAACAGTAACAGGGTCATTTGGGCATAATCGAGGGTATGATCACACTTAGGGAAAATAGGATCCATAGTTAGAACATACCAAATTCAGGTGGTTACAATGCAAACTAAAGATCAAGGTCAAGTTGTAAACCTTGGATCTGAGAGTTAACATTGTAAAATGTGAATTCTAAGATAGGTCAAATACTTGTATAAACAGGTGCTCAATCCATTGAGAATAGTTGTTGTTCAATGAAGATAGTAGCCACGAAGAGCAACTAAAGACTAGACAGAGAATTCATGCAGAAGAACACAAACAAAATCTAATTAGTTTTCAAGAATAGAATAGAGGCTACCAACAAGCAGAGAAAAGTTATTCATCAATCACTTAAGGTGATATTGTTATGGTAAAAGCTTTAATGGATCTGTAAATCAGAAATAGTAGATTGCATACAGTCAGGTCAACATTTGTACTCATTCTAACAAGTGTAGTACACTAATGTAATCCTTTCAAGAAAGGTGGACTTAACCGTCCTATTATAAATCTCATAACTAGGTGCACACTTAGATCAGTATTGTTAAAGCTCTTAACAGAGTAGATCTTAACATGTATCCACCTGAATACTCTTAATAGGGTAGATCATCAGAAGCGATCAAATTGTAAGCCTTAACCGGCTCCCTTCCATTCTATAGATAGTGAAGTTTTGTGGGTGCCATCCCCACCGCAGTTTTTACTTCCTAACATGAGTTTTTTGTGATACCATATCTTGTGTTATTTGTTTGTCAATTTTATGAATGTTTCTATGAATGATTGAAAACTATTAAAGATTAAATGAACAAACAATAGATACATAAGAAAGAATAACAGTAATGATTGGTAAATCAAAATTGAATGATTACTAATGATGAATTGTGTAAGGTGCTAAAAGTTTTAGAGGTACCGATTCACCCCTCCCCTCTCAGTACTACTTCCCATTAATTCCAACAATTGGTATCAGAGCTATGTATCTTCTTGAAAAGCTTAAAGGCTTAAGAGAAAAGATCATACAATGGAGAAGTACAAACTTGATAAGAATATTGAGAACAAAAATCTTCAGATACAGATGTTCTATGAGTAGTATAAAGAAGAAAGAATCAAGATGAGAGATTTTCTGGATGAAAGAAAAGGTATGGCTACCTGGAAAAATGAAATAGACTATCAAGAAGAAGAGATTCCAGAGTTCTGTAAATCTTCAGGATCAAATGCAAGTAATACATCAGAAGGGAACATCACAAATCTAAAGGAGATCAATCTACATCTGACAAAGCAAATAAAGATGCTGCAAATTGGTCAAGAGACTCAGATGGCAAGAATGATTGATGTGATGAGTTCTACTAGACAAGATGAAACAGAAAGAACACTTCCTATTGATGATAGAAGGAATATTTCAGAGAAACTACAAGAAAAGGAAATGGAAATTCAAAGAAATGTTGAGCATCACCATGATCTCACAAATCAGATTATCCTTATGAGTCAAGAAGAAAATAGAATAAATGTGGAACTCATTGAGAGAATACAGATTATCGATGAATTAAGAGAAGAAAATTAAAAGCTAAAGCATGAGGTTAGAATTCAACAACAACATAATGAGATTATCAGAAAGGATGAAGAAAGCAATAAAAGAATGGATGACTTTCTTGAGGGACAACAAAGAGTCAACAACAACAATGGTATATGCTTTACCAAAAATGGAGAATCATCAAATCCAAAGAATTTCTATGAAAATCCAAGACCAAGAAAGCTAACATGCAACAACATTAATGGTATAGGCTTTACCAAAAAAAGGAGAATCATCAAATCCAAAGAATGTCTATGAAAATCCAAGACCAAGAAAGCTAACATGCAAGCACTGTGCAAAGAAAGGGCACACATAAAATACATGCAGAGGTAAAATGAAAGGTACTCCCTAAATCTACACCTACACCTTCATTCATAGGATTCTATTATAAATGTAACAAGAAAGGACATAAGGCTTATGAATGCAAGAGCAAGATAGAAAAGCCAAAGAAGGAAACCTACATGGACAAATACTATCCTACATGCAAGATGAATGGGCACACATCTGAAGAATGCTAGAAAAAGAAAAGGCAAGCATGGAAGCCAAAAGGTAAAGAAGTTCCTTTTCAACCAAAGAGAATCGGTAATCAATATTTATGGGATTACAACACTTGGACAAACTATACAGCATGTGGTAGATATGGTCGCATTACTGCAAACTGCATGACAACATGGACCAAAAGGTCTAGAGGTTGGTCAAACCCCAGAATGGCATGCTTACACTATCATAAAGTTGGTCACCTCAAGAAAGATTACAAAGATAGATTGATAGAAACAAGCACATATCCCAATGGTAACACCATTTAAGATATCTGGAGGGTGAGAGACAAAATGTGGATAAAATATTCAAGAAATGATGAAGCTAGACCAAGAAATGGAAATGGTGACACCCCATCCAATGGATCTGGTGACACCACCAACCCCACTTGAGCTGAACAAGTAAGTATGGAATTGCACTATACCAAGTTATATTTTGCATCAGTTCCATTATATAAATTGATAGATAGTCAAAATCTGCATGAACCAAAGATGCATACTACTTTACTTGTTACTAATCTAAGAATGCAACACCATCGGTAAACACTTACCAAAAATCATCGGTGAACACAATAATGAGTTGTTTACGCTTACCATAAATTGTCGGTCCACTAGTAAATATGGTAAACTACCAATGTAACCTGACTATCGTCGGTAAGAAAGCAAAGTTTAGAAGTGGTCATGACAGAATACTGATATCCATCGATAAAATCAAAGTGGTTAACAACTGCCCTAAGCATCATATCTTCACCGACGATGATTGGAAACATCCTCTCGATGAAACCCATCTTCACATCCTGACAAGTTGTTGAGCATTTATTGCAAAGACTTAGGTCAAAAATTCTATAAATAGTCGATAGGACAACTTCATTTTTCACCCACGATTTGAAGAGAAAGCAGAGCGACATCAAAGTGATTAAAGTGCAAAAAGTAGAAGCATCTACAGATCGATTCAGCACATAGAGAATAGATTCCTCATCACTATTGCAAATCGAAGTAAGTACCAAAGGCACCGAAAGATCTTTGTCATTGTTTTGTCAAGAAAGCCCTAATTTCAAGAAAACCCTAAGTACTTCAAAAACAATGGCAACCACATCAAGAACTACTAAGTTGAAGAATGAAAAGAAGAATGTAGTGAAACTAATCAAGAATAGCACATGTGTAGAACCTAAGTACAAAATCTGTCTAGAAATTGCATCAAAATCCGATGAAGCTGGGGCATTTTCAAAAATTATGCCTAGGGTTTTGCTCATAGAAGATGTTAGGTCTTATATTCACTGTAAGATCACAGAGATAGGTGATCTAGAAATGGATGAAGCTTTTAAGAAGCTATGTGATGTCGAAGGAAAACTGGAAGAAGAACACAAACACTTGGAGGATAACGGGTTAACCAATGCCCTACATTTCCTAAGGAAATTCAAGATAGAATGGATTAGGTTAGTCTTGAGTAGGATGCATGACAACAAACTATGGCTAGACCAACCCAAGAAAATAACAAAGGATGTTCTTCATGTTGTCACTAGTTATTCGATAACCGACAAGCCTAGGGCACACAAACATCCATCCATGAAAGAAGTTACAAAACTCACCAATGTAGAAGGAGACAATAGAGGTCTCAAAGTAAACATAATCACTGATGAAGACTTAAAATTTGGTGCATGTGTTATTGGTTACAAAAATTTTCAGGCTAGCAGAATGAACAACATTTCTGCAACAGCAGTCAGCATAGCTTACAAGATTGTAACAAAAGGAATTCAGATGGATCTGTGTGAGATCCTATTGAAACAACTTAATGAAAATATGATCAAAATCTAGTCTGCAAAGAGAAACACATGTAAGTTTGGATCACTTATCATGTGTACATTTTTCTATTTTCAAGAATACTTTCCTTCAGTAGGAAAAGTTGTATGGGACTCTACCAAACCGATAACCCAATAGATTAGTGAACTAATTAAGTCACTAGGAGACAACTTTGAGTCTGTCATGTTTGCATACTTCCTTGAGTTCAAGGAAAAGATGAGATATATTTCATGGCAGACACAGACTACACACATATCAAACCGGTTGTACCAAGAATAGCTTGGTTAGCACCATTAGACTATGAGATCAATATTGATCTAGCTACATGTGCAATTGAGGCAGTGATCAATGAGCCCATTGATAAGAAACAACCAAGGTTTGGAACATATGAGGAGGCCAAATCTAAGATAAAATATGGCCTAGAAGTCAAGAAGACTATAAACAAGAAAGATAAAATGGTTAAAAATCTCAAGAAGATTCTATTGGTCTCAGAAGAAGAGCAGGATCAACAAGAGGAAACTGATGAATAGGGCACCATCAGTGAAGAACTAGAAGAAAAGAAATCAAATATAGAGGCTACTAAATTTGATACACCTTCATCTCCAACTCTTGCAAGGAAGCAAAGAAAATGAAGTCAAACTACTGCTACTGATACCACACCACTTAAGAAAGGTCAAGTAAGGACCTATATGAGGAAGCAGCCAGCAAAAAGTACAAAATAACAACCTGTCAAAACCACACCAACAAAGAAAAGAAAAAGGTTTGTTAGGACAAAGGCTAACTTGGATGACACCAAAGATGTTGAACCTGATGTAGAAAAGAAAAACTTCAGAATTCAAATGGTAGATGAAGCTACCAAATCAATTGCTACTCATGGAACAATGACTGATAAAAAGATCAGGCAATGGGATACAATAAATCCAGAGGATTAGAATAGAATACAAGAGGCAGTCATAAAGTCAATGACTAAGGACAAGTATTCCACTACTGAATTTGTAAATCAAATACCTGAAGAGCTAGGTAAAAGGGTATACCAACAATGGTCATATGCCCTACAGAGAGAAAGAGAATCAAGAGAAATATTTCTTGTGAGACTGATGCCTCTTGAATCCAAAGTTGAAGAGATACAAGAAGTACTAAAGAAACACTCAAGTAAATTTATAGCCAAAATAAGGGCTTACAAAGTACTAGAGAATAAGTTTATAGAACTGGATTCAATCACAGAAACCAAATGGAGACATCTCCTGGATCTACCAGCAGAGTCAACAAGTGTTGAGAAGCAATCACTTCTCACAAACACACCTCACAGAGAGGAAGAGATAGATAATGCAAGTCCTCAGCATATTTCTCTAGACAATCAAGAAAGTGATGATGAGCCTATTATCTTAGATATAGGCATGGATGATAATATCCAAGATATCACTCACTATGATTTTGATAGTGATCCAAAGAAGAAAGATGATATAATATTTATCACACTTAAGGATCAACAAAGCCATCAAGTACTGAAGACATCCGATGGTAAGATAGTTGACATTGCTGATGAACAAGTGTAGGACACTTCATTCATGCACTCAAAAGAGAAAGACCCTGTAGAAGCTATACAAAAAGATGAGGATGTCACAGCTAAAAAGGCACTAACCGATGAGCAGGACACCAATACTGACAAATCCCAAGTCACAACTCAAAGTAACATGATTTTCCTAATCAAGGCAATAAACTTACTAGAGGGAAATGATGGATCAAATGAAAAGGAAACAAGCACACCCAAAGACAAGGGTGATGAAGAAGCCAAAAGAACAACAAATACAATTGTTCTAGCAAGCTGCAACCAATGATCAGAAAGATACATCTACTGATCAGAATAAGGAAGAAACTCAAAGGGAAACAGGGGACAAGCCTTTAGAAAAAGGTGAAGAAGGAAAGAAAGATGAGATAGCAAAGAAATCAAGAGCACATTCTATAGAAACACCCAAGGTTAATGAAGAGACATCTTCACATAATCGACAGGTGCAAACTAAGAAGAAAACACAAGATGCATCATCAAAAAAACCTTCCCCAAGAAATTCAGAGTGAAAAAATGAACTAGCTATGATAGTTCATACATCTGCATCCCCTCAAATCTCAAAGAAGAAGAAAGGAAAGAATAAAAATCCAGTAACTCTGGATGAAATCATTGAGATTCCAATCTGTGATCCAATGAAATTGGATCCAACAGCATTGACAAAATATGCAAAGCTCTTTGAAAGAAAATCCATTCAAGACAAGCTGAAGAGAGTGGCAAAAGAGGCCAAGGTACTGGAAGTAGAAATAAATATACTTCAACAAATTGTACCAGACATGGATATTGATCAAAAAGCTCCAATTATTGATCAACTAGTCATACTCATAGATGCAATAACATCTCAGAATACTGATGCTGAGAAGACTATGGAAGAGAGACTTGAACAAAAGTATGAATTCAAGCTCGCAGAGAAAATAATCCAGGAAGTGGCACTAAAAAAGGTCAAGCTATCTGAATTGGTAAGTACAATTGAACCAATTTTATCAAAATTTGTTACCTTAATCAAGAAATTATGCACTTTAGATCAACTCACTAAGGAGTATACCGACAAGATAGCAAAAATAGATGCTGATCTTCAATTCAGTGCACAAAATCTAGCCAACACAGAAGAAGCACTTAGATTGCACAATCAACAAATCATATAGGCTCAGAAACAGAGATAGTTGATTCAGTTTGCAGAATGAAGTACAAAGATGAGGTCAATGAGCTCCAAGTTAAGCTCTTACCAGCACTTACACTCCTGCAACAAAATATGACACAGGCAAATGCTCTAATTGCCACCCCTGAAATGTCTGTCTTAGACAACATTTATGATATGCACGCAAGAATAGAGCTGCAACACATGGCACTAGAACAATTGAAAGAACAATGGGAGAAACTAATGGAAGATATCAAAATTACCCATTCTAACATTTTTGACACATTTTAAGTTACACATTTTTGTCACAATTTTGGCATATTGTAAGTTGTACATTTTTGTCATCAGTATCAAAGAAAGGGAGAATTTGATATGTACATCACCTCAGTTAAAAGGAGGAAATTATATGTATAGTAAACAAACGGGGGAAATAATGTACATAAAGAAATCAAATAGTATACATGTACATATTCATACACTGTACCAATGCACACAGTAAGGGGGAGTCATACTATGACAAGGAAATAAACATGGTGTAATAATTTTTGTATTATGCACATATTAGTTTTTGATACTAATGTCAAAGGGGGACATTCAAGGCATTATATTTTTCCATTAGTATGCTTAGAGAAAAACATGATCTGCACCATTGGTTTACTCTACACCGACAGAAAGGGCACAACACTATCCAATGCCAAGGTTACTCAACAAACATTGTTAAGTGTTACCCGATGACAAAAAGGTAAAAGATACCCGATGAGTAACAACAGTGCTACCTGACAGTACAAAAAAGACAGGCTACTGACAAATATAGGGAACCTGATGAAAATTTCAATCAAGAAACACCGACAGACTACAAGGGTAAAAGCACAATAATCTGTCACCCTTTTACAAAGGAAAAGGACGACAACACCAAAACTGTAAAACTTCAAGGGCATAAAATTCACATTTTTGTTGAGAATTTGAAGATGATGTAAACTAATGAAATGTGTGAAATAGGCTGAATTATATGCCTATAATTTTTTAAAAAAAAATTGAACCAAAATTAATATGTTTTTTGAAATTTTAAGATCTATTTTCCATTTCGTGAAAAATATTGTAAATCGGGGAGTTTACTTCCCACCAAATCATTATAAGTAAAACATTAGTTTTTCCTCCAATTTCAGAATATGTTTTAGATGAAATGTATAGCTAGTTCCCAAAAAAAGAAAGAAGTGTTTTTGATGTATACTTTGCCCATTATAAATATTCAAAGTTGAACTTAGTTGAAATCAACCGTTTTTGTCTCCCGCCATTTTTCCCCTATCAAAACTATACCAAAAACCAAATAAATTACATATTATTGAAGAGGACTCTCCTCTCTAGTGTTATATATGATTTTAATTTTTTTTTGAATTGATTTAGTATTTTTTTATATTATCCAAATCAACGACTTCCAAAAGCTTTAATAACCTACATGCATCTTTTAACAAATTTGTTAAATGTTATGTAGTCGAAACAATATAAAAATTATATGTCAAGAATCGTAGTTCCAAGATCTACAAAAGGGTACTTTTAGTTTTTTGACATTGTTAAGTTTCAATAGAGAAAAAACTAGTAGAAGTGAGCACTTGCTGATTTGGTGTGTTTTTGGAGGTTTGGTTGCCAAGATGGCATGCCACATAGGATGACTCAGCCGAGTAGAACTCGGCCGAGGGTAACTTGGTCAAGTCTATGTAAGTAGTCGGCCACCTGCGAGCGGTTGCTTGGGTGACCAACCCTTTTATTTTCAAAGGTATATATAAAAGTTGTTTTTAAAAAAAGTATATATCAATTGCAAATTTAAATACTTATTTCATAATATATAAAGTTTTTTGAGGAAGCGAAGAAGACATTTTGTGACTACAGGAAGCGAAGAAGGAATTTTTAATAAAGAAGGATTCTGAAAGCAAAATAAAGTTTTTGCTTCTATATGAGCAATGGGAAATAAAAGGACTAGAATAAGGAAATATGATCGTAAAAGGAATGACCAAATGAAAGGTCATACGAAACTTACCGAAGAGCAACCGGTCAATGTTGAAGAAGAACCTATTGATGTTGAAGAATAACCTATCGATGTTGAAGAAGGTGCAACTCAACTAGGGGAGGATATTGGTAGTAGTTGACATATGCGTATTTATCCTACAATGCAAAAATTGATGGAGATGAATGAGGATTCACTTTTCAATCAAATTGCACCGGAGCACCTGATATCTGAAAGCACTATTAAATCTCATGTCAAAAACATTTGGAAAGAATATTTTGAGGATAAAAATTTGGTGGGAAAAGCACAATTGTTTGCAAAGTTATTTCAGAAAAGAGAAATGACTCCAGTTTTGGAGTTGTTAAGTGTTGATAATAGGAAAATTAGACAAGGAGGTCAAGTAAAAGAAACAATAATTGAAAATTTACAAGATGCATTGAACGTTGTTAACAGGAAAGATCATGGAGGATCTGATTCAAATACTACTAGAAGAGTGTTGATGACTATGATTACCAGTAAGAGATTGACACGCAGAAATCAAGTTTAAGCAGTTTCTAATTTACTCAACATATCTCGAAGAACTATTCAGAGATATATTAGGAAGAGAAATATGTTGGATATGAAAATTGAAAAGAATTGGGTACAGATTTGTAGAGGTCCTCGAATAGACAAAATTTTTGAACATGTAAGAAGTCAAGTCATTGAATTTTGGACCAACCACTCTCGTGTTTCTTCCAATAGAAGGGACACTATACAGATTAAAGATGATGAGACCGGTATGAAGATTTCACATCCAAAACATTTTTTTGATACTACACAAAGTGAACTATTTGAAACATTCAAACAAGAATTTTCAAATGTGAAAATAGTTCAGAGAATGTTTGAGATGTTTCATCCTTGCTTTGTGCGCATAAATAAGGTTTGTGAAACATGTTGTTGTCAAAATCATGTTGAGTTTCACTTATATTTTCTATCATATAAAAAGGTTATGGAAGTACTTAATTTAGATATGGTTCCTGCAAGTACAACAGAATTTGTGAAATCCATTTTATGTGATAAGTCAGAAGACTTTGATGAATTCAATGTCCAATGTATAAAA
>MU228013.1:1895602-1942144 GCA_018584345.1 Thuja plicata
CTCTAACCACTTTCTTATCTATGTAATGGGTCCCAAACATGTTCTTAACCTGAGTAACAGTAACATCCCCATCAACTGTCCTCCAATTGACAGTACCTGTAACAGTGCTAGATAGGCTATGGTAAAATCCACCAATAGATGAATCATCATATGGATTGTATGATTCAGCCTTCTGAATCATACTCAAAAACTCTGTACGAATGGAAATCAATTTCTCCCTATTAGGGAGGGTAGTACTATTCTACAACATACTCTCTAGCGCAGCTACAATGGCGTGCATCCTCGTGATAGTCTCCTGTCTGTGACTATCATGACTTTGTGGGATATCATGATGGCCTAATGATGCTCGTAAGGCTTGACTACCATGAATGCTAGGGTCTAAACCAGTAGAATCCATGTGATGTACAGAAATGTAATATCTAGATAGATAAAAAGTGCACTCGCTGCAAGTGGGCACATACATGTACATACATTCAGTACAGGAAATCAATTTAATTATACATGTGTACATGTGTGTTGAAAAAGAAAATGTTGTTAAGTTAAAAAATTAAAAAATATCTAGATCTACATGTACATATTTAAATTTTAAAAACAAATTAAATTTACATCTTCAACATGAAACATTTTTTTAAACAAAATTTCAAAAATTTTAAACATTGAAAATTGCACACATTTACATGTAAATGAACATAGTAAATTAATATCTGAAAATTTATGTAACCTAGTATGTAAAACTTCTAGGGTTTTGTTATGTGTACTAATATTGAAAATTGAGTACGTAATGAGAATGTAGATAGAATGATCAAGTTATGACAAAGATGTTTTTAGTTTACGTTATGGTTAAATTATATGATTTTACCTGATTTAAAGTTTACACGTATAAATGTTTGAGAATTTTGGATTTGGGTTTGCGTTTATGTTTCAAAATTTTGGATTTGGGTTTGCGTTTATGTTTCAGAATTTTGAATTTGGGTTTGCATTTATGTTTCAGAATTTGAGTTTGCGTTTAAGTTTAAGTTTGGATTTGAATTTAAATGTTTTGAAATAACATAAATGTGTATAGTTATGTTTTTAGTTTACGTTATGGTTAAATTATATGATTTTACCTAATTTAAAGTTTACACATATAAATGTTTGAGAATTTTGAATTTGGGTTTGCGTTTATGTTTCAAAATTTTGGATTTTGGTTTGCGTTTATGTTTCAAAATTTTTAATTTGGGTTTGCGTTTATGTTTCAGAATTTGAGTTTGCATTTAAGTTTAAGTTTGGATTTGCATTTAAATGTTTTGGAATAACATCAATTATACTCAACCTAAAAAAATTCATTTCTAGAAAATGAAGAAAAAAACAATTATATTATAATGCTACATAAAATAAAATCATTTTACACATATGCATAAATACAATAAAACATTTAAACAAAAAAAAAAAGGGACCTACCTGATACTCGGCTGAGTTTTCACCTTCACCCCACACGCTGAATTCTAGCCCCTCAAAGTGCAAATGAGGGGCTAGCGGGCTATTTTTGGGGTTTTAAAAAGAATAGTATACTCGGTCGAGTACCTCTCAGTCGAGAGTGCGAAGCCACATAAGCGCCACTCAACACCGTGTGGCACCCACGAGGACTCAGCTATGTTAGACTCGGCCGAGTTCTACTCAGCTGAGACTAACGTGAATTTGCACCCCAAAATATCCTTAGGGGTGACAGATTATTGTGCTTTTACTCACAAGTTCAAACTGACGACCAAGAACTGACAGTCAGTTAAATTCTGCAAAAAGTGGATTTGACTTTCCACGTCAGATAAATCACTGAATTTGTATTTATAACTTCTTAATTTGCTTTTAAATCCATTATATGCAGAGGAAGCAATGTAATTGTTATTGTTTTAATTAGTTTTACTGTTTTAAAACATGCAAACTAAAGATCAAGGTTAAGTTGTAAACCTTGGATCTGAGAGTTAACATTGTAAAACATGAATTCCAAGATAGGTCAGATACTTGTATAAATAGGTGCTCAATCCATTGAGAATAGTTGTTGTTCAATGAAGATAGTAGCCACGAAGAGCAACTGAAGACCAGACAGAGAATTCATGTAGAAGAACACAAACAGAATCTAATCAGTTTTCAAGAACAGAACAGAGGCTACTGACAAGTAGAGAAAAGCTATTCATCAATAACTTAAGGTGATATTATTATGGTAAAAGCTTTAATGGATCTGTAAATCAGCAATAGTAGAATGCATACAGTCAGATCAACATTTGTACTCATTCTAACAAGTGTAGTACACTAATGAAATCCTTTCAAGAAAGGTGGGCTTAACCGTCCTATTATAAATCTCATAACTGAGTGCACACTTAAATCAGTGTTGCTAAAGCTCTTAACAAAGTAGATGTTAATAGGTCTCCATCTTAATACTCTTAACAAGGTAGATCATCAGAAGTGATCAAATTGTAAGCCTTAACCGGCTCCCTTCCATTCTTCAGATAGTGAAGTTTTGTGGGTGCCATCCCCACCGCAGTTTTTACTTCCTAAGAAGAGTTTTCTATAATACCATATCTCGTGCGCTATGTGTTTGTCAATTTTATGAATGTTTCTATGAATGATTGAAAACTATTAAAGATTGTGAACAAACAATAGATACATAAGAAAGAATAATCGTAATGATTAGTAAATTAGAATTGAATGATTACTAATGATGAATTGTGTAAGGTGCTAAAAGTTTTAGAGGTACTGATTCACCCCTCCCCTCTCAGTACTACTTCCCATTAATTCCAACATAAAATATGATCGAAGCTCTCAATTTGAACAATTTGTGCAATGGGGAATAAAAGGAACAGAACATGAAAATATGATCGAGTAAGGGATGACAAAATGAAAGTTCATACAAAACTTAATGAAGATGAACCTATTGAGGTCCAAGAAGATTCAATTCAAGTAGGGGAACAAATTGGTGAAAATATATATTTTGACATGGGCAATTTGATGGAGATGGATGAGGATTCATTTTTCAGTCAATTTTCATCTGATGAATTGGTACCTGAAAGTACAATAAAAAATAATGCAAAAATATTTGGGATGAATATTTTCAAAATAAAAGTCTGATTGGAAAAGCACAATCATTTGCTAGGTTCTTTAGGAAAAAAGAAATGACTTGTGTTTTGGAGTTGTTAGGTGTTGATAACAAGAAAAACTTAGGAGACAATGTAAATCAAACAATAGTTGAAAATTTGCAAGATGCATTAAACGACATTAACAACTCAAGTCAAGGAGCCAATTTAAGTGTTGCACGTAGAGCATTGATGACTACTTTATCTAGTAGGAGGTTGACATAGAGAAAACAAGTACATGCAATGTCTGATTTTCTAAATGTATCTAGAAGAACTGTTCAAAGATATATCAGGAAGAGAAATATGTTAGATGAAAGTATTCAAAAGAATTGGGTTAATATTTGTAGACTTCCTTGAAAAGACAAAATTTTTGAAGATGTAAAAAGACAGGTCATTTAATATTGGACCACTCACTCACATGCTTCTTCTAATAGAAGGGATACTATATAGATGAAATATGAAAAGACCGGTATGAAAACTACACATCCAAAACATTTTATAGATACAACACAAAGTGAATTGTTTGAAGCATTCAAGCAAGAATTTTTAGATGTTAAAATATGTCAAAGAATGTTTGAGAGGTTTCTCCCTTGCTTTATATGCATAAATAAGGTACGTGAAACTTGTTGTTTCCAAAATCATGTTGAGTTTCATCTATATTTGCAATCATATAAAAAAATTATGAAAGTACTTAATTCAGATATGGTCATCCTTGGAAGTACGACACAATTTGTGAAGTCTATTTTATGTGAGAAATCAGAAGATTCAGATGAGTTCAAAGTATAATGTATAAAGAGTGCATGTAGTGATTATTGAGATTTACATAAATTTCTATTGCAAATTGAGAATATTAATGTTGCAATGCCATTTTTTTGGAAGAGATTTGAATATGAGACATACCGAACTAAGATAGGAGATGAATCCAAAAAAATTGTATTGAAGGAGAGTGAATTGCCCTACCTTGAGTTTATGACCAGGTTTCATACTATAATTTATCCACATATCCAGCATTGTCATGTGCTTTTGATTTGAATTTAATATCTAATCTGCATTTATATCTAGGTGATATTTTTTATGTGGTTGTGGATCTTGACAATGCTGAAAGTGTAGATTATTATCTACTAAGATGCACGAAAGAAAAATACAAATTGCCCAAAGAAATTGTAGATGGTGATGGATAGTCATATCCAACTAGTTGAGTTGTTATTGAAGGAACATATTATCAGCAAGTAAAGATAGACAGAAATGGTGTTCAATTTATTGAATATATGTCTGGTCAAAAAGTTCTACATTATAGTCACTTGGTTATAGAAACAAAGTTGCAATTTGAGACATTGCAAAAAAGAGGACATGGCAATCAAAAGTGGAGGTTGCCTATTGAAGAACATGAAAACTTTTTGGAGATAATAAAAGAAAGAGAGGATCCAAACTATATGTATCAGGAGCTTTAGGATAAAATTCTTTTTGTAGCTCTTGTACTTTCATATATGAACTCTACAGTATATTGTGTATTCTTTTATAATATATATTTTGATGATTCAATTGATTTAATAATAGATTTAATGTATGTTGTTATAGATTTATGTGTTAATGTGTATGCTTTGATACCTTTGAATCAACCTGTCTATACTTCACAACACCAGTAACGTTGCGGGAGAGAGATGTATAGAATGTATCAATAGATATACTATCATAAGTGTTGTATGATTGAACTATGTCAATAATTAGAACTAGGTCCTCTCTAATGACCTTCACCCTATCCCTATTAGGGAGGGTGGTGGATGAATGGATCCCTGATCAAAAACCTCAATAGCTCATGTCAATCGAGCTATGGTACTGGAAAATAAATGCTCCCTTCCCTCTCTAGAATCAACAGATCTATGAGAAGAGTGGTCACTACCACCCCCCTGTACACTAGCATCTCCAAAATCTAAAGGTGATCCCCCTCTACCCGATGCCATGTGATAGAAAAATAGATGTATATGCTCGAAAGTATAAACAAGAATATATTTCTAGATCTCTGCACATGTACATGGTCCAATTCTAATTTAATTATATAATTTTAAACACGTGTTACAAATAAATAAACTAGAAAAAACTTGAATGCATATATATTTTAAAGAAAAATGATTTAAAATCATATATACATATATGTGCACATATTTTTTAATGAAAAGAGGTTTTGAGTTATGGATCAATTTTGTCTCTAGGTTTACAACTAGTGTAGTTGAATGTAAATTAGTGTTTCATGTTTAGGTTGAGGGGTCAACTTGGTTTATTTCTCAATTAGGTTTAGGGTTAATTTGTTCATGGTTAGCCCATTCATGTTGGTTTCTAGTGTTCTAGTTGAAGGTCAGGGTTCATGTGTTGGTTGAACATGTTAGGGTTTATGTTGGTTTCTAGTACGTGCTCTATTTGAAGGTTAGGGTTCATGTTGGCTGAACATGTTATGGTTAATTTCTTAATTGGGTTTAAGGATCTACTTTTAAATTAGGTTTACATGGTTAGGGTTCATATATTTTTGTTTAGTGCTAGGGTTTATGTTGGTTAACATGTTCCAGTTTCATGTTAGTTTCTAGCTCATGCCATGTCACATGATAGATAAAATAGATAAAAAAAGAACTTGGATACATGTATGTTTGAGTGAAAAATTCAATTTAGCACGTTAAGGTTTATGTTGATTTATGTTTCAGTTTCATGTGTTGGTTCCATGTTAGGTTTTTGTTAGGGATCAATATGGCTAGGGTTTCATGTTAAGGTTCATGTTAAGGTTTATGTTAAAATTCATGTTTCAGTTTCATGTTAGGGTTCAAGATATTGGTTTCACACTAGGGTTTCACATGTTAGGGTACAATGTTATGTTTAATACATGAACGGTGTAATACTAATTTTTTCTAATGTCTTGTAGTTCATTTTCCTAATATTTTGTAACATTTTGCTAAGGTTTTCTTAGGGTTCATGTTAGGGTTCAATATGGTTAGGTTTCATGTTAGGGTTCAATATGGTTAAGGTTTCATGTTAGGGTTACTGTTAGAGTTTAAGTTGATTTATGTTTCAGTTTCATGTTAGGGTTAATTTGTTAGAGTTTATGTTGATTTATGTTTGAGTTTCATGTTGGTTTTATGTTTTATAATATTTTCCTAATCTTTTGAAACATATGTAATAAAACTAAATTAATTAACTAAATAACATTTTTCTAATGTTTTGTAGCATTTTCCTAATATTTTGTAACACTTTCCTACTATTTTGTAGCATTTTCCTACTGTTTTGTAATATTTTCCTACTGTTTTGAAATATTTGTAATAAAACTAAATTAATTAATTAACTAACATATAATATTAACTATAAAAAAACATTAAATCTACATAAAATAATATTTTATATTTTCTAAAATTAAAAATAACAAAATTTAAAAAAAAACATCAAATAATAGTGCAACTACATTAATTTAACTAAAGAAAACTTAAAAACATTTAAAAAAACATTAAAAAAAAAAACCTATTTTCGGCCAAAGTACCCCTGTTCCGCTCCACAATTCTCGGAAGGCTCTTAGTGCAAATGAGCCACTCAAACCAAATTTTGGGGTATATATAAGTTTTATGGGTTTCGGCCAGAATTGTTTCGGCCAGACCTGTTTTGGCTGGAACCAATCTGCCACATCGACGCTACATGGCGCCGCATGTGCACCACGTATGTATGGCCAGATATGTTCCATCCAAAACAAATCCAGCCAAAACAGGTCTGTCTGAAACTACCAAAATGGTCCTCAAGTGTGACACAACTCCATACTTTTACCCTATGCTAATCTGTAGAGATGGTATGTGCAAAAAATATAATAGTTAGAAAAACATTAACAAAAAGTAGAGTTTCCTTTCCATCTACATTTCTACAAATGTATTAAAATAAATCTCCTGAGTTTCATACTGGTCTATACACTGAATGAATGTAAGGATGTCGTCGTCATCCTCAAACACTTTCTAGTTGTAGATATTATTGGGTATAGACCATCGACATTTCACCTCTACTTGGGAGATTCCAATTGAGGTCATCTCATCATTCTTCAAAGCAACATTTTCTAAGAATTCTAGAATTATATTTTAGAATCTAGCTAACCACTTAATTGAGAATGCATCAAAAAATCAATTCCATCCTACACTGCATGCTTATATTGTTGTTAAATTTTTTTTTAAAGAAAACTTAGACCTAACATCCAATTTAGAGTATCTCACAACCTTCAATATTTTAATTCCATGTTTCCTTTTAGAAAAATAATAATACCATACTATAAATCAAGGAAAACCCGTTTCAGAGTGGAACCCCACTCTCCGAAGTAACTCACTGCTTTATTTAGTAATCAAAGGTTGTAATACACTTGTGATTTTAAGTTATTATAGAAGTATTACAAATAAGAGATCTAGAATAACTCTATTAACATAATAGTCCATGAAAATTCATTATGAAAACCTTATCTCAAAAACTCAATAAATAGAAGTAATACTAAAATTCCTAATTAAGAAATGATGATTAAAAACCACCCAAATTGTTGTTTCAAAAAGCTAGTTAAAAATATAATGTTCAAATTCCAATATGTGTCAATTGGATAAAAATACCATTTTCATTCTACCTATTATAAGTTTGTTATAATTCACTCTCTAGCTGAAGGTGTCACATTTGACTTTATTATTTTTATTAAACTTTGTCTCGTGGCATATAACATGTATCATAAGGAGGTGAACAAGTATAACTCTCTTAGTTGTCATAGATATTTTTATTGTTTTCATGTGAAGGACCTAACTTAGAGAGTCTTAACTTTTTACCTAAAATGTTAATAAAACTCATTATAAAAGTTAAATCATAATATGTTTGTAAAAATCTATGTCCTATTATTGAGAAATCAATTACAACTCATCTAAAATTTTCTTTTCGATAACCCAAAAAATATTTTTTAATATTATTACATCTAATCAAAAATTTGAGATAACTTTTATAATACTATAAATTATTCCAAATCCACTCAAATTTCATAACCTAATTAATTTACTTTCAATAATAACTACAATAAAAATTATTCAGATGTTTTATAACAATTTACTAGTATTATAGATGGTAAGATGGTCTTTCAGCATTTGTGGTGGAAAATTGTTCACTCTCTTCGAGAGATTGTCTTAGCGAAGCGTGACTTTTTAGGACATGTGGATCTAGGAGATGTTTCTATTTGTACTCACCTTACTTTTCCTCTTCAAGGAGGTGCTCTGCCAATTGTTGAGCAGGTTATGAGGATTAAATGAAGATACCCTCTAAGGAGAATCAATAGGGAGGTTCATTGGACCCCTCTGCCACAGGGAGTTTTCAAAATTAACAGGATGGTTCTTCTTGAGGGAATCCTAGTCATGCTAGTATCAGAGTGGTTGGTCATGATAGTTATAGGGACATCAAGTTTATTTTTTGTGTTTATAAAGGCCTCCAAACAAATAATCTTATGGAGGCTCTGGCCATCTTGTGCGGTATGGAGCATAGCTATGATCTTGGTTGGAGAAGGGTCATTTTTTAGTCTGATTCACAAGAGGTGGTGATTTTTCTTAATAGACAATAGTTTGATGGTGTTGGTTGGCACTAACAACAGATTATTAGATAGATTCTTCAATTGTGTGGCTCTTTCAATTTGATTGTTTTTACCTACATTCCTAGGGAATGGGATGAGGTTGCTAATTGTTTGGCCAAATGGGCTTCTTATCAAATGCAGGCTTGGAACATTGTGGATAAGGGGCAATTGCCTTTCGAAATGGTTACTATGTTTAATCATTTAGTGGATAGTAATGGGGCTCTTTAAGCTTCTTGTGGAGCAACGTGTCCTTCTTCACAGTATCTTTCTTGTTCTTGAACAAATTTTTGCCCCTCTTTGAATAAAAATGTTATTATAGAATATTATGTTAAAATTTTGTTTAATATTAGAATTTAAATTCAAATATCTTATAAAAATGTATTTTATTAAAGGAATTCTCAACAATAATAATTAAAAAATTTTAATTCCTACATTTTCCCTTACAATAATTCCAGGCATGAACTAAACTGCCTTACATTTACAAAAAATTACCTCGACCTTTCTTATGAGTATTCCGTGCAAAGGATCAAACAATGCCAAAAAATAATGTATATGCAGACAATGTAGGCTACAACTTGTATTGTACAAATTTTACTATGTAAAATTCTCTGTACATTTCATCCGTTAAAAACCATCGCTGATGGGAAATATAGCTTTCATTCATCTTCTTTTAAGACTGGTGACATTGTAAAAAGTTTCTTATCTGAAAATTGATATATATTAATCATTACAACAAAATTTACATTTTTAGCATCGGGCATACCCAATCTCTGCTTATTTCTCTCTTCTTGACTACATGATTTCATAAATTGATTATTTTTAGGAAAGCTGAGAAAAAGCCTCTCTATATAAAACCCTCCTCCCAATTCTACCTCTCGTTTAAAATGGGAGAAATAGCTTTCAAACATACTCACTATCACCTACAACCAAAATCGTATCCTGAACAAAACATCAACTTTGAGAATGTTCATTTCCTTCACCATTAAGCCTCCCACTTTTGCAAAATAGTCGCTACTATAATACCTACATCCACGATACAAAAAATCAACATTAGCAATAAGATTCATTTTTTTGATGAATAGTGCCTTTACTATTAAATAATATAAAAGTTACATATTCACAGAAAAGGGGTCGGGGGATATAAAAATCACCTCATGAGAGTTCACTCGACATCTAGTCAGAATCAGAGACTAGAAACTATTCATCAAAAAAAACATATAAAGCCTTCAGGCTGCAAGAGCAGTGCCAGCTAAAGGAGGAGGATCTCTGTCAAAAGACCCCTATGCATCCCTAGGATTGACAACGACCAACCATCAGCAACATATTCATTATCTTTTTCTTTCTCCTCCACCCGAGGCGGAGAAATAGCCAGAGCCAAGTGGGGAAAGGACCAGTTGGAGGAGTTGGGCACATGCCAAGTAGAACCACCACGAGAAGTAGGAGCATCAAGAAGGGAAGATGGTACCAGTGTCAGAGACCAACAAGAGGTGCGACGGGGTGGAGAAATTGAGCGGCGCCACCAACCATCATCGCCACCCCTAGGAGAGTGGTGGCAGGGAGCCTACAACCGTGGAGTGCGGGAGCGGAAATCCAAAGAGTTGCAACCATGGTGGCAACCCCTCAATAGAGTGCGATCCATAGAAACTGAGTCAAGAGACAATCGGGAAACCGTACAGGGAGATTTTCCCCAATGATTGAGTAGCTCCTAAAGGTGGGCCACCTCGAGAGCCACTTTATTGGCTTGAACTTGAATCTACATCATGACATTGTTACGTATACAAGATTTATTATACAAAGCAACATTTATATCAAGAAAGTTGTGAGTGAACAAAATATCCATCCTAAAGGTATGCCATATCTAGGTAAACTTGGAAGGAAGTCTCGGAGATTCTCCCAGGACAATCATATGCCAAGAGAAGGGCTCAGGCCAGAATGGCTTAAAAAAATCATGAATCCATTGCCAATACTGTTGAGCTCTCCTATAGAACCAAAAGATGTGCAAAAAAGACTCTGGGTTCCCACAAAAGGGAAATTGAGGATCATGAACACCTAGTTTTTTGAGCCAAGGGCCCAGAGGAAAACCTTGAAAAAGAAAACACCAAGAGAAGAGTGCCATCTTGGGTTCAGTAATAACAGACCATATGATCTAGAAATGAGAGCTCCAGTGGTGAGGAGAAGAGTGCAAATTCCACCTCTGGTTAAGAGTGTCTACCATAGGAAGATGAGGAGACAACCATCTGTAACCCATTTTTGGCTTGTAGTTGCTAAAGGGTGTGGCAGGGTACCATTTCCAATCTTTCCACTAAGGTCAAATAGACTAAACACTCAACTTATGTACCAAATTATCTGGAATGGCAGAGACCAACAGACCAAAAATCTTATGATCTAGGTGAGCCAAATGGAACTAGACCTGCATGTCCTCCCAAGAACGGAGGCTAAATGTAACCCTGTAAAAGAGGTCCTTGGGCGTTTTGATGCCACGTCTGAAAAAACATAAAGCATTGACACCTTAAGTCTTAGCTAGAGGAATACCCTGAATGGAAAACAATGGAGACAACCAAAGGTTCTGTTGATTCAAAGAAATCCCATGATGAAAGCCATCCCCATCACAATGAAGTCATGGTTTGATTCATTCCTAGGCCTTCCATATGCTCTTCATAACAAAATTTCCCTGAATATGCACAAGCTCCCACATAATAAGAAGAGTTTGCAAACCAATTCCCTTCAAAGCTGGCTTGTGAACAGGATATCCTAAAGGAATACAATGCCTAACAAGGATTTTCCAAGCTTCATTTCCTATGAGAGCACGAATAATCCATTTGGCACAAAGAGTGAGCCCTTTCTTCTGAGTGGAAAGAAGACCGAGGCCACCAGACTCTCTGGAAAGACAACAAAAATCTCAAGCAACTCTGTGGAATCCATGATGGTCGGCTCTCGAAGCCCAGAGGAAATCTCTTAGAAGGTGCTCTAGCTTAAGGTAAGAGGCTTTAGAAGGAGACTAGCATGAAGAATAATAGACATGAGTCACAACCAAAACCTTAGAACAAATCTGAAATTTCCCCGCAAGAGAGAGGGGCTTAGAAATCCAGTACTGAAGCTTTTTTTCAATTTTAGCAAGCACAACATTCCATAAATCTACAAAAGAGCCTTGAAACGAAAAGGGAATGCCTAGGAAATGGAAAAATTTCCCATTTTAAACCCATTTCCAATCAAAATTAGCCATCCAAGGAGGGGCTGTGAGAAATGATTATCTATGGCAGAGGGTCTTATGCCATTGAATAGAAGACCCAAAATCCTAACAAAACATGTCCAAGCTAGCATTGCAAGGCATTAGAGATATTTTCCTCATCCTCAAGGAGAGTGAGAAAGGAATCATCAGCAAAGTGTCCATTGACAAGCTGGGAAGAGGAATCCAAAAGAGAGATGCCTCACACTAAACCAGAGGAAACATAATTGGCAAGAAAATAACCAAAGCCTTCAACAGCAAGCACATACAGTGCAGGAGCCAGTGGGAAACCCTAGAGAATAGACTTGAAAATCCCAAAGGCATCAGACTGGGTACCATTGATAGATATGCACGCGAAGGCATCACCAAAAAGAATTTCCACAGATTGAAAAAATTTGGGACCAAAACCAATAGCTTGCAACATGGCAAGAATGAAAGGCCATTTAATACGATCATAAGCTTTAGGAAAGTTAGTTTTGAGGAAAAAATTGTGTTGCTTGCACTGACGAGCCCATTCCATTCCCTCCCAAACAATAATAATATTATCAAGGATATATCTGGATAAATAATGAAACCAGTTTTCTCAGGTCAGACAATCAAAGGATGGAGGTGTCTGATTTTAAGAGCTAAAACCTTAGCAATGATCTCGTATGAAACATTCAGCAAATTGATGGGCCTCCAGTTACAAATATCTTCGTGATCACCAACTTTAGGTATGAATTTAATATTTCCTTTATTAATAATAGAACCCATATTTTTGTTATGGTAGGCTTCAAGATTCACTTTATGCAAGCCAGGACCTACATCATTTCACAAATGCTTGTAGAATTCATAGGGGAAGCCATCACACCCAGGTGATTTTTCATCTACCATAAAAAAGATAGCCTCTTTTAGGTCACTAATGGTGAGGAGTTTCTCATAGAAGGCACGTTGCTCAACCGTCATGTGGTTTGGAGTAACAATAATGCACTCCTTGAGAGCCTCTTCTTGAGCAACCAAGTTTCCTTGTGAAGCAAACACTTTTTCATAGTGTTGAACAAAAGCTTGAAGAATATCAGGAAGATCTAAGAGAGTTTCATGACTGTGTTTGATTTTTAGATTCCAAAGTTTGTATGACGGGCTCTGAGAGCATGAAAAAACTCTTTAGAAGCTTTATCACCCACCTCCAACTAGTGGAGACGAGCTTTGATTTGAGCTCCCCGAGCAGCATAATTGCCAGTAATTTGCTTCTCATGGCGGAGCTATGAATTTTAAGCTAAAGCTTAGAATCAAAGGGATTCAAAGCGAGAGCATCAAAAGCACTCTGAATAGCTTTAGTGTTAGCTTCATAAAACATTTTATGTACAAGGCCAACTGGCGGCCGTAGATGCAAAGAAATCTAGCATTACGGGTGATGGTATCATTCCACCATAGGATCCAGCTAGTGTGGTTGTGGGGCTGAGGCTCTAAATTCTAGACTCAACAAATATGAGCAACGATGGAAGCATGATTCAGCACAGATGTGTTGAGAAAAAATTGAGTTCTAACAGCCCACCAAGTAGAAGATTGCCACGTAATGGAAAAAATGATGGGGTAATGATCGAACAAGGTCACATATGGGAAAGGAATGACAGGTAACTCCCGATCTTCAGAAAAAGAGACAAAAATATTGAGCAGTTATCATAGCATGATCAAGTCTCTTAAATATGTTGTCAGAACCAGCTCTAAAATTAGACCAAGTGTGCCAGACCCCACTTTGCCGAAGGTGGTTAGCATTGGGATCAAAAATGCCCAATTTATTGCGCATATAGTACCATGCTTCCCGCACTCCAGCTGTCCATCAAAAAGGAAAAATCCCTTCCTTTTCAGAGGCCAACTCAACCATATTAAAGTCCCCACACATCACCCAAGTTGCTAGAGGAAAATTATCTGCCAACCAACACCAAAGTTGAGATCTTTCCACAACGTCATTGGGAGCGTAAACATTAACTATACCAAAAGAATGATTATTGAAGAACAAAAAAATCCAAGTGACTCATTACATTGGATTAGAACCATGCACAATAATAGCAGATTGAATACGAGGTGACAGGATAGTAATGACACCACCTTTACCATCTTTGTGCTGAGAAGAAAAGACAATGTCATCTGGACAAATGACACGACAGGTAGAAGAGAGAAAAAAAACAAAACTTTAACTTCCTGCAAACACAAAACATCCAGACTACAAAGTCTACATCAGGTATCCCAAACATAGTACTTTATGGAAAGGTCGGTCAGACCACTCACATTCTAGGATAATAAAATTCATGAAAACTCTTGCATGTCTTCCTCATCCTCAAGAGAGGAGAAACTATTGTGCAAGAAGGTTGGAATGGAACCAAAGTTGGTGGGTTAATCTCCAAATGAGATAAACTATTTCTTTTCATCTGGGTTTTTCGCATGACTATCAGGGCTGCGAGACCGACGCAATATCTGCAAAGAAATAATTGAAGACACATCTTGCAGAGTGCACACCACCCCTAGGGTAGTAGACCATGCAGTTGGAGATTTCCCCTGTGAAGCAGGTTTTGACAATTGTGGAACTACTAGTGGCCCTTAGGCGGCAGGCATTTTCTCTCTAGCTAGAGGATTCGACGGAGGAACAGAAGTGGAAGCGATGGTTGTCTTCTTTGGATCTGAAGAGGTCTTGCCTTTTTGCACAACCGTAGTCCATTCTTCCTTCTTTCCAGCCTCTGCATTTTTAGCAGGCATTTCCTTTGGCTGTGGATTGACCCGAGGTATAGCCAAAGGCAATCCTTAATCTTATGGTCCACCGAATGGCACCTATAACAAGTGTTCGATAGGTTCAAATAAATCACCTTCTGAGAAAAGGTATGTGTACCAACCTGTGTCTCAACAGAGTCTTTGAGGTCCTTGGAAAGGTTGACCTCAATACAAACACACTTCTGCGGACGAGCATTGAAAAATTTATCATGCTCCATGAAAATGACTTTGCCAAAGGGTTTTGGCAATAGACTCAATAAATGGCCAACATGGCAATGGGAGACTAGGAAACTCAACCTAGACAGGAACCCTAAGTTTCTTTTCGTCCGAGACAGTGAAATATCGAGACCACCTCTGAAACACAAGCAAGGAGGACTGAACCGTCCAAGGGCCACAACTGAAAACTGCCTCCGCTTAAGAAGGGTTAGCAAAATAAAATAGGAAAAAACCTTTAGTAAGGTTTTGAACACCTTCAAGGTTGACTCCATGAGGAGTCCAGCTCTTTTTGACCTACTCTTTGAGTAGACTTTTAGGAGGAGTATGACCCACAAAATACCCTATCAAGGTATGTTTTTCTAACCAATCACAAGCAGCATCAAATTCTTGCATGTTAAGCACAATATCAGGGTTACCTCGTGGAAGACCTTCAGGACAAACTTGCGTGTTCGTTTGTTCAGAGGAGGCGCCATGACTTTCTAAAGCATCAACTCAAGCACCAGCATCAAATGCTAGGCCAAAGTTGACCGAAGCCATTATAAACTAACCCTAATGAGAACTCCCACAGTAATTACAGTATGACAGGTGGGAAACTCAGAAGAAAAGCACAGAAAGATAGTCGTGCACATGAAACCCTAGCAGAGAGAAAATCTGACTTCAAAAAGTCCAATCCTCCTATTCTCATGGTCGTATTATATCAAGATTCATTTTTTGATCAGGTTGAAAAAACAAATTAATGAAAACAATAGTAGAGAATACTCACTCATCGTCAAGAAACAAGGTGGAAACCATGACACTAGTAATGGTAAGCATATGCATGTTGTGATTGGTTAAGCGGAAGTTGGGATTGTTGAGAATAAGGCGATCAATGTAAGCATATGCCACGAAAAATGTGGAAGGACTGCAGCGGGTATATTTGAACATCCTTTCCAAGTACTTGTGTAAGCTCATGGTAGGAACTTGCATTGCAGAGAAAATACACAAATTTTATCATGTAATGTTCTTGTTGGAAGAAAATAGGAGCTTTTCATGTCGGGCTACAAGTCTTTGGAGTAGGGAGGCTAGAACTGAAAGAATCCACAGGGTTGACTCGCTTTCAGCACTGTATAAGACAGAGCAAGAAACATCTGAGCATAGATCTGAAGGAGTTGCTTCTCTCATGCCTAATTTATTTCTAATTGGCCTCCCTTTTTCAAGAAATTGGGGATTGAAGTTTGGATAATGATTATTCTCGTAGAGTGTGAATCCTTGGTAGATTTCAATAAAAGGTTGGAAATTTATAATAGAGTGTTAATACAAGTTGGGTAGGTGATTGGATTAGCCCATTCAAAGCTATAGGGATTAACTTAATGTTTCTAATAACCAACCAAAGAAATAATTAAAACCCTTCCTAAATCCTATGGTTATGTCTACACATGAAACATATAATGCTTATTGGCATATTTTTAATCTGATCCAATCTTCAATATTAAATGATATAATGATATCAATCACAAAGAATAAATAATATAATATGGTGTCTTACATGCAAATTTTTTTCAACAATTGTTTGCTTCATTATTAGTCATCCAAGTTTCATTTTCAATAAGAAAGAAAGGAGAACTTCATCAACCATGAACTTCTCAAGCGACAAGTATTTTTTATTAACTATGATCAACTTTTATGGTGAGGTACATTTTTTTTAGTGATTTATAACTTTCTATAACAAAGCATTGACTTCTATAGCCAAACATATTTGTTAACAAAATGCAAAATTTAATAAGATGCAAAACTTAACAAAATAATTCTAGCATAGGTTCCTAGCTAATTTAAACTTATTAAATCTTTGAATGTTGTTGCAATATTAAATACAAATCTTGGGGATGAGTGATGATGATGATAGGCTATGATAAAGTTAGTTATCAGCCTCCATGCAAAATACAACATCTTACATATAGACAATGCATTAAAAACAATTATTTGGTGTAAATCCAAAACCTATGGGAAATTGCACTAATTTGTGATTTTCACCAATATAGACCAATAAAAATAGTCATGTAAGAACTAAATACTAGAGAATAAAATAAAACTCAATCAAACTAGGTAAACAAACATAACAATCAATGTTGGATCTTATAATTTAGGATTGAGATAGAACATGTAACAAATTTAAAATTTAAGAAATAAATAAAAATGAAAAAATACTTAACTATTTGATGAAAAATTCCCCATATTTTGATCATAAATTATTATTTTTTAACTTGAAATTGTGACTTTTCAAATGTATTACAAGCATATTCAACCTTTAACCCAAGTTTTCTTAAAACTTGATTAGGTCACAAATGTGAAAATAATTTTTTTAACATAAAATTGAACCTATTGAACTATACGAATAGATAGAAGAAAATTTTCAACTCAATTTTTGATTATTTGAATTCAATAAAATAAAATTAAAATGGGAAAACTTAAAATACTTTACTCAATCACAAGGATATATTTTTGTCATTTATATAGAATTGATAAATTTTGAATTTTATACAAATTAATTTTCAAGAGTTTATGCACACCATGTTAGGCTCATGGAATGTTAAAAATTACATTATAAACGGCTTGATACAGCTTTCATTTGCACGGAAACGTACAAGGAAATTGGGGACCGCAAACAAGGAAATTCATTGTTATGTAATATATTGAATTATGTTATGTATTGTCATGTGTGCATAAATGCACTGAATATTATACAGTTTGAAATTATATGTTTGGAAATTGCAGAGATTATATTGCAAAGAAGTTTCCTAACAAATACCTCTCCATTATTATTAGAGCTAAGATATATGCTTTCTGATATCTTGCAGATTTGAGCACGGGTATTAATTGATAACACAAACATAATCTTCGATAAGATTCCAGATGTTCCTTGACAACCGGTTGCATATATCTGTCAGTGCATTTGTCACATTTATAAATCATTAAATCATTCGAATCCAATTATTTAAAGATATTGTGTTACTTCATAGTATATTTAAGCTATTTTGGGGGCTGGAATTAGACTGGATTTGGCAGTATCTAATTCTGGATAATGTCAAATTCCATGTTTGAGTTCATGGATAAAAATGGAATTGGAATTACGAAATTTCTATTTTGGAGGCAAAATGGGAATATCATCTTCCATCTAAATAGGAGGAATTAGAATTTCAATTCCAATTCAGATTTTTACAAAAGCAAATTTAATATCTCGTCGGATCCGTGACATGATAGATGTGTAAATGTGTGTATGTATATATGTGCGTATATGTGTATATATACACAAATATATGTATATGTGCGTATGTATGTATATATACACAAATGTGTGTGTATGTGTATATATGTGTATATGTGTATATGTGTGTGTGTGTAAATATGTATATATACACAATATGTGTGTGTGTATATATATGTGTGTGTGTGTGTGTACACAAATGTGTGTATATGTGTAAATATGTATATATACACAAATGTGTCTATATGTGTATGTGTGTGTATATGTCTATATGTGTATATATACACAAATGTGTGTATATATGTATATGTGTGAATATGTGTATATGTGTATATGTGTAAATATGTATATATATGTAAATGTGTATATATGTGTATATGTGTATATATGTAAATGTGTATATGTGTAAATGTGTATGTGTATATGTGTGTATATGTGTATATATGTAAATATGTATATATATATATACATAGATGTGTGTATATATGTCATATATATGTGTATATGTGTATATATACATAAATGTATATATATATGTGTGTATGTGAGAAATATGTGTGTATATATATATATATATACACACAAATGTGTGTGTACACACACATGTGTGTATGTGTGTGTATATACACACATGTGTGTATAATACACATGCGTGTGTATGTGTGTATATATACACACATACACACCGTATTCAAAAAAATTAAGAAATAAACAATTAAAATTATTTATGCATCTTCTGAGTCATTTTTCGGGTGAACCAAACGGGTCCAGCCCATATTCCAAAAATCATTTCTAGGATATGTATCTTCCAGAATTGTAGCATCTTCCAAAATTGACCATATCCAGCATTTGGTATTCCAGTACCCAAACGGGCCCTAAGTTGTCTGGGATTTAGATTAAATATTGGTAATTCAGAGCGGAAGGTTCTTATTGATCAGGAGGAAATTAGAATGCGTTTTTAACATTTTACAAAGATCTGTTAACTTCTGAAGGAGCTCTTGAAGTTAAGGTCAGATCACTAAACTAAATTAAGAATATGATTTTTAAAAATATTAATAAATGGGATTGTTTAGTATAAACAATAATTTAGTATTTAAATATTTTATTTCATATGAATTCAAAATGAGGTTATTTGGGAAAATGATTTAAATCTTATCAACCACACATGTTTTGATATGTGTTGTCAAGCTACAACAAAGAAACCACACTATTTTTTTAGAAGACTTTTTAGATTCATGATCAAAATCATTCTTGTATTCCTTTATTCTCTTTGTAATCTCTTTTGGAATACTTGAGACTTTTGTAGTTTCAAATATTTTAACCTTGATCTTTCTATAATATTTAGATCTCCCATAAGATTAATTTCTATACCTATCCATCTTATTAGATTATTATTTCCTTTCTCTCTTAATCTTCCATGAAAAGCTAAGGTCTACTTAAAAAGTTCAAAATTTTTTTATCTACACCCCATTTAAAATCAATGATTAAAATAACTCATTCATTTTGATTATAGAGGTATTATTCTCATTTTCTCATTTCCAAGTGATCCATCAAAACAAGCATTGAACATACAAAGTCATTCAACATTATTCTCATCCATCTTCATTCCAATGGATTGCAAATAGGGCATAATCATGTTGAAAGTATTCAAGTGTTCAAACACAAAATCACTTTCCTCTATTCTAGTGATATACAACTAGAATTTGAGTTTGATAAATATCGCCAAACTTATTCTATAGGGATACAATGTTGACTTCTTCATATGGATTTAAAAGACAGCTAATGTCTAACATAGCCTAATGACATACTTCATTTTTCTATTTGTTTTGTTTCACTCTTCTTGTGACAAAGAAACAAGATAAGATTTTATGCTATATCTTGTAGATCAATATACACAACGATATCCTCCATTTTAAAAATTTTAATCTCAAATTTTATTATTGAGGATTCTCATTTGTATCCTTTATGTATTTGTTAATTTTCTTGCAACAAGCTTTTATTTTGTGTAAGGTCTTACTCAATTAAGATAAGTTAAAAACCTTGTTCCTAGCACATAGAATTTGAGCTTATCCAAGTCAAACACAAAATAATAATAATAATAATAATAATAATAAATTACATATTTTCTTTCTATGCTAATCTATAGAGAAGGTATGTACAAAAATATAATAATCAAGTAATCACAAGTAAATATTTGAAAAATAATAATACCATACATAAATTAAGGAAAACCCCTTTGAGAGTGGAACCCCACTCGCTAAAGTATCTCAATGCTTTATTTAGTAATCAAAGGTTATAATACACTTTTTGATTTATTAGAGAAGTATTACGAATAAGAGATCTAGAGTAACTCTAGTGATATAGTAGTACATCAAAATTCATTATGAAAACCCTATCTCAAAAAATCAATAAATAGAAGTAATATTAAAAATCCTCAACTATTAATTAAGAAACAACCATCTAAACCAACCTAAAATAACTTTTAATGAAGAAACAACCATCTAAAACAACCCAAAATGTGGTTTCCAAAAGCTAGTTAGAAATATAATTTTTAAATTCCAATATGTATCAATGGGCTAAAAATATCATTTTCATTCGACCTATTATAAGTTTGTCATAATCCACTCACTAATTGAAGGTGCCCCATTTTGAAATTATTATTTTCATTAAAATATGTCTATAGGTATAACCATATGCATCATAACGAGGTCAACAAGTGTAACTCTCTTAGATGTCATAGATGTTTTAAGTATTTTCAATGTGAGGAACCTAACTTCACGGAGTGTTAACTTTTTATCTAAAATGTTAATAAAACACTTTATAAAAGTTAAATCATAATAAAATTGTAGAACTTGCAGCCCATCTAAAATTTTCTTTTCAAAAACCCCAAAAATATTTTTTAATATTAATAAATCGAATCAAAAGCTTGAAACAACTTTTATAATAATATAAATAATTTTAAATGCACTCAAATTTCTATAACCTACTTAATTTACCTTTTAATAATAACTACAACAAAAATAATTCCATGTTTTATAACAATTTAAGATTATTCTAGATGGTAAGATGCTCTTTCAACATTTGTCGTGGAAAATTGTTCATTCTCTTTGGGAGACTTCTTAGTCAAGTGTGGCTTTTCAAGAGGTGTAGATCTTGGGGATGTTGCTATTTGTACTAACCTTACTTTTCCTCTTCAAAGAGGTGCTCCACCAATTGTTAGGCAGGTTATGAGGAATAAATGTAGACACCCTTGAGGAGAATCAATAGGCCTCAGGGAATTTTCAAAATTAACACTGATGGTTCTTCTTGAAGGAATCCTAGTCTAGTATTGGAGGGGTTGGTGAGACGGGGACATCGAGTTTATGTTTTCTATTTGTAAAGATCTTCAAACAAATAATCTTATGGAGGCTTTGGCGATCTTGTGCATAGTAGTTATCTTGGTTGGAGAATGGTGGTGAGTTTTCATAATGGACAACAGCTGGATGGTGTTGGTTGGCACTTACATCTGATTATTAGACAGATTCTTCAGTTGTGTGACTCTTTTGATTTTGTTGGTTTTTGGCTCATTCCTAGGGAGTGGGATGGGATTGTTGATTGTTTGACCATACGGGTTTCTGATCAAATGTATGCTTGGAATATTATGGCTAAGGGACAATTGAAATGGTTACTATGTTTGATCATTTAGTGGACAGATGATAGGGCTCTTTAAGCTTCTTGTAGAGTGGCCTATCCTTCTTCTCTATATCTTTTTTGTTCTTGAATAAAGTTGTATCCCTCTTTTAGTGAAAATATTATATTAAAAAATTATTTACTATGAAAATTTAAATTCATAATATTTTATTAAAAGAATTCTCAACCATAACACTTTAAAAAGTCAACTTCCTACAATTGGCCTTTCAATTCGATGCATGAACTAAACTTCCTTACATTTACAAAAAAAAATTACCTCGACCTTTTTTATGAGTCTTCAGTGCAGAGGGTCAAACAACGCCAAAAAAGATAATGTATATGCAGACAATGTAGGATACAACTTTCATTGTAAGAATTTTACTATGTAAAATTCTCTGTACATTTCATTTGTTAAAAAACATCGCTGATGAGAAATATAGCACGGTATCAAACTTTCAGAGAGTTAAACAACCTAATCACCACTGCCCATTACTTCAATTGGTTTTGAATTGTACAGAGGAATATATGCTTTCATTCATCTTCTTCCTTTAAGACTGACGACATGTAAAAAGTTTCTTTTCTAAAAAATGATATCTATTAATCATTACATTAAAATTTACATTTTTAGCACCCTTCACAGTTGTTATAGTTCATGCCTAATCTCTGATTGTTGCTCTCTTCTTGATTGCATAATCTCATACATTCATTGTTTCTAGACAAGCTGAGAAGAAGCCTCTCTATCTGAAACCCTCCTCCTTATTCTACCTCTCGTTTAAAATGGGAGAAATAGCTTTCAAACACGCTCACTAACAAAAAAATTAAAACAAAAATAGCTTTGCAACCGGAACCGCATCATGAACAAAAATTCAACTTCTAGAATGTTCATTTCCCTCAGAGTTAAGCCTCCCACTTCCGCAAAATAATCGTTACTGTAATGCCTGCTTCGAAAAAAACATATTCACATTAGCAAAAAGATTCACTTTTGATCAGGTTGAAAAAATCAATTAATGAAAACAAAAGTAGAGAATACTCACTTGTCAAGAAACTTAATGGCAACCATGAGACTGGTAATGGTAAGCATATGCATGTTAGGGATCTGATTCGGGTCCGCATGTGAATAGATTGTCAATACCTGCCAATATTCACAATTCAATAACAGGCCAAATAGGATGAGTTGGAGCTATCAACTCAATCCATCTGTTGTCAGGTGTCACGACAAGAGTGTACATTTCACTTTGTTTTTCTCTTCAGCAGAAAGAGAAATATGGAATATCAATCAATTGTGATGGGCAGGCTTGAGTTGGCCTGTTTTCTGTTTGGTTTCATATTTATTGATAAATTTAATAAACGAATTTTTATATTTTTTTAATGAATATTGTCTATTTTTATTAAAATAAGATAATATATACTATCCAAGAAACAATAGGGGAATACAAAATTATTCTTTACGAATCATACTAGAATTTGTAGAGTTGGGAATAAGAAACACTGGTAGAGTCTCGAGAGAAAATTATACAAATAAAGGTCACTAAGGTGGCAATAGTGACACTACAAGGTGGTAGAAGATCTTTGTCATATGTTTTACCCCATACATTTGTTGGTATTTTAGATTGTTGACTATTGTGGTATAGTGATAAGGAGTCATGTATATTGTTGTCATTCATGTCAACTAAGTCAATACAGTGCAACTAAGTGAATACAAGTCATAATATACAACAGGTAAAGTGAAGTATAATCGGTAAGAAGGTATACTTGAATTTGGTTAAGTCCAGAAGATCGGTAGACTGTGCAAACATCATTTTGGTGACGGTCATGGTATAAACATAATTATGTGGAGCGGTCACATATAAAGAATCAACAAGTTCACATTACAATATGGTTCTAACCACAACACATTTGGTTGAGCGGTAATAATGTTTTGAGTGACACGGACACTAAGACAGGTAGAACTTTTATGTTTTTGATCAACCCATCAGTAGATTACAGATCAGTGAGTGGTAAAGTGTATGTGATCATTTCTAATGATATAATGATGGGGAATAAAGTTTATACATCTAGTGTATTGGTATTTACACGATCGATGCAAGCATTTAAGATATATTTAAGGGATTACATTGGAGAAGTAAAAACATGTTACTTATCTTGGAGATATAAACTTGCAGATCTAATCTTGACCTAACATGGTCATGGTAAATTGTGTTTCTCATTGATAATCTCAATGAGAAACACAATGAAGATGAATAATTCATTAAGGAAAGAGCTGGAAACTGAGAAAAAAAAATGAAAATTTGAGAAGATACAATGAAAGCTCATAGAAGCTTGATGGTCAATTGAAGAGTCAAAGAAGACACAAAGATACAAATGTTCTAGGTTATTCAGGAGAAGGAACATTCAAAGTTGGAGAGTCCTTGAATTCTGAACATAAGGTGGCACAAAAAGATCACAAGGTAGATCCAATCAAATCAGGAAAGAAACCTAACAATCCTACTTGATATAACTGTGGAAAGTTTGGCCATACTATAAATATGTGTAGAAGCATACTGATGAATAGACCCTACTCTTTTAATGGTTATTTTTATAATTGTCACAAGTATGGTCATGTTTCATATGAGTGTAGATCTAACAGTAGCTCTAGTAGTGGTAACTTTGATGGATATTGTTTTTCATGCAACAAATATGGACACAAAGCTAAAAATTGTAGGTCAAGAGTATATGCACCTAGGTCACCTGTTCCATCAGTGAATACTGTTAGAAGGGAAAGATAGTTCAACACTACATGTTGTGTATCTGGTAACTATGGACATCTTGCAATGAATTACAGAATGAGAACTATGAGAGGTAATGCTTGTCATTGGAAATCAACTAGTAAAACATGTTTTTCCTATCATAAGATAGGTCATATAGAAAAAAACTACCAGTTTAAGAATCAATCACGTCATCAGTCTGAAGATGGAAAAGGAAAGTAGGTTGCTAATATTCATGAAGTCAGAAGTGATATGAAGAAGACTTGGTTGAAGAAAGGTGAACTGAATTCCTCTGAGTTGACTGACAACTCCACAAGTTCAAGAGATGTGGAGGTTCCATTGGTAAACTAAGCAGATTATTTTCTTAGGGGGAGCTCTTAAAAGATAAATTCATTACCGATCACCTGGAGTCAAATATTGGTAAAGATCTATATGCACATTATGGGGTGGTCCCACAATAGTGTGTCCCACTTTTTTGAACATCCTATTTTTTGTTGAAATTGCACATTTTTAAGAAAATATGATGATTTAAGCCTTGAGAGGTCCCATTTGAAGGAATAAATTCACAATGGCTAGATAAAAGCCTCTTGGATCAAAATACCTTTAGTATAATCCCTCTACTCCTCACTCACACCTATAATCGAGTCTCCTTTGAACCCATCAAAATGCTGACAAAAAATCACTTTGACATTAACTTTTTGTGGGATAAAATAAATTAATTTGAAAAACCCAAATATAGGATGATAGTACTCCAATAAAGCTTTCCAATGATTATGAGTTATATATATATATATATNGATATATATATATATATATATATATATATATATATATATATATATATATATATATATTGAGTTTATTAAGACTTTTCTTTTTAAGTTTTACTAAACATAGGCTCTCTGACCATTTAGCGACTTCTCTGTTCGACGCTTCTGAAAAAATAGTAACTTAGGGAAACAAAATTATAAAAAATATCTAGGAAATAGGTATGTATGTTACCTTTCTATCAAAAAAATAATAAATCAATTTCAATATATAGAGATAGAGTTAGAGCGATCAAAGTGAGCCTATGTCCAAATTATAATTAATGTCACTTCATAACTCAATAAACTATGAAATATTCAACCAAATTGAATGAAACCAAATGGATTCTCTAGATATTTGTGTTAAAAACCTAAATTCAAAATAATTATGTTCTTATCATTTTTGTAAAAAAAGTTATGCTGATCAAAGTGAGTGTCGCTCCTGAAAAATCCTGATTTTTCACAAAAATAATTTTTGAAGGAGAAGGAAAAATGGATACAAATAAATTCCAATTTTAAAATATATATATATATTTATTGTGCGTGTGTATTTGGGAACCTGTTGAGAAAGACACAAACACTCAATATGTCATTGCATTAGTCCAAAAGATTAGATAAAACATTCAAAACCACTAATATCGACCTATTGCCTGCTAACTAGAAAGAGTGTGATTAGTAACATATTAGCCCTTAGAATATGCTATAATCAGTGACGTATAAAACCTAGCATGAAGGATTTTTAGATTAAAAACAAAATAAAAAGATGATAAAGTATGCATTCTAGCTCTAAAAGTTGAAATGAAACAATGCAAAAGCATGGAATAATAAGTGAAATATGATTCTAGGATTAATCTAACAGCATAACAATGCATTTACAATCTAAGGTGAAGGCTCCTTTACTCTCAAAAATGGCTTTTATTTATAGAAGAGAGAGAGAGAGAGAGAGAGAGAGAGAGGTGAATTAATGAGTAAAGGGGCTCATTAATGGTGGTGTAAGAGTCATTAATGCCCAAGGCATTAATAAGGCATGGGAGAGACATAGGCTTAAGGCATCTTCATTAATAAGGCATTAATGAAAGCCTTAAAGAAGCAAGGGAGGATGTAAGAGGATGGCTTGAGAAATTGGACCTTAAGGAAGTCAAGCTTGAGAAAGTGGACTTTCTCAAGTGGGTTAAGTTGCTAAGCATTCCCTAATGGAATGTGACAATATTAGGAGGTGTGTTAGGGCTAGAATTAGGGTTAGGATTAGATTAGCAAGGGTGAATGGGATGAGAAGGGTTAGAACCCAGGGTAGAAGTGGTTGTGATAGGTTAGGTTGGGGTTTAGGGGAATATTAATAAATGAAATAAACTTATTTAATTCATTTAGAAATATAAGAATTAATTATTTAAACAATGAAATTGTTTTTTAATAATTAGGGGACTATAGCCATTTTAATTAAATTAAATAGGCTAGGGGAATGGGTTATTTGCAAGTGGGTAATTGATTTAATTCCTTTATAATTAAATACTATAGCCATGTTTGATTTTGGTTTGATTTAATTGGTTTGAATATATTTAAATCATATGGCTATAATAGTTAATATAATTTAGTGATAAAAATCACCTAGGATATTAAATTGATTTGAAGAATTATGCCAAGCAGTAACATGGTCGTTTGGACATAATCGAGGGTATGATCACACTTAGGGAAAATAGAGTCCATAGTTAGAACAGACCAAATTTAGTTGGTTACATTTTCCCCTCTTTGAATTGATGTGCAAGCAGCGCATTGATTTAAAGAAAGTTTTTGATTTTGACTTCAGAAAAATTGATGAGATTAGTCTCGCACTTGGTCGAACAAAACTAATAGAATTAATTTTGAGCTTGGTTTTCATCCAAAGATCAATAAAATATTTTAAGGATACCGATTCTGAACTTGGTTGTCATCCAAAGATTGATAATACTAATTCTGAACTTGGTTGTCGTTCAAAAAGCCAGTATGAAGCTGCCATGAGCTTTTAAAAAAATATTTTAAAATGAGGAAACACAAGATATCTAGCTCATGAGAACCAAAGCTTTCTATCCAACAGTTCCGACTTAGTCAAGGAAACTGTTATGTCCCTAGTTTGTTTGATAACAAAGTCGTTTTGATTCTATTTCAAGCAAAAATTTAATTGATGATAGTGTGATCATGCCCCCTCGGGAACGAAATCGAAGGAGAATAAATAAATCCCTTAGTTGAAAAGAATAGAACACTTGTAGGAAGCGGGTGGACAAGAAAGAGTGGAGTAGAAGACGGTGTGTTTAAAAATAAACACACGATTATCAAGTTAATTATGTGAAAATATGAGTGATAAGGTTGATAAAATGATGTTTAGACCAAGATGTATGATCAAATGTGCAGTATTTACCAATGTGGTGAATAAATGAAGCAAACCCATAAGTTTTGAAACTGTCACAAAATTGATACGGTGCTGCTAAAAACATCGCGGTCACCTTTGATTTGGTTCCCGATTGAGTAAAAAGGGAATAGAAATGAACTAGGAGTTGTCCGGGAGGAGTGTCGGAAACCCTAAATGTCTCAAAAGACCCATATAAGCCTCCAAAATTACCATTTTACTATTCATTTTTACATTCCTCTATTGAAATTCAGAGGGCTCTACAGCAAATATGGTATTCCTTGTGAGGAAGCACCAATTTGAGATGAGCCGCCGACATCAGTGACCAGCCGACTACCCACCGCCAGTAAGTGCTTGATAAACTACCCTGTGAATTTTTCTTTTTTGAATTTTATGCATTTTTATGTATTTTAGAGCTAGTTGAAGTTAGGATCGTATCCAGGATTTTGGATCGCATCCAGTCAATCCCGACTTGCATCTGATTTTTCCTAGATCATATCTGATTTTTCTTAGATTCTGTGTCACATCCAGATTTTCCTAGATCGCATCCAGTACCTTAGGTTTTGCCTTGTTTTTAGTGACAATCCATCAGGGGATCACATCCTGTTTGCTTGGGATCGTACCCCGCATTTAGGATCGCATCCCATTTTTCTAGGATCGCATCCTGTATACGCAATCGCATCCTATATTTCCATAATCGCATCTGGTAGAAGACTTAGATTGTTAATTTTCTTTGATCTGTTTGCGTCCTGCAAACTTGGAATGACTTAGCGGAGTAGGATTCTGCCCCTTGTTGTAGATAGTTTACGATGTTTTACTGTTGTGTCCAAAATCAGGCCCAGTTTGAGGTAGTCGCCTTTCGTGGCACTTATCCTGCGCGGGTTCTTGCATTGTCTGCCTGACTGTCAGATGATGAGCAGACCACTGTGATCCGATGTGGATTGCATTCACTGATAGGTTTACCCAAGATCAGGGTGAACCGAGGGTTGTTGACTGCTCTTGCTGAGAGGTAGCATTCTGAGCACAACACCTTCCACCTACCCACTGGAGAGATTACTGTGACACCTGAGGATGTTTGGAAGATTCTGCGTGTACCAATGGTGGGACATGAGGTGTTCTTTGAGTCCAGAGATGACATGGCGATTGGGACTGCTCAGAGATTCTTTCAAGATGACACCATAGACAGGAGATACTTGTCATGGGATTATATGGTCGATCACTATGATCATTTAGCTGTGTACTTAGCAGGCTTGGTAGGCGGCATCCTCATGTCGGATAGAGGTCAGCATGGATTCTTGGTGGGCTGGGTGAGCATGCTGGAGTAGATGATTGTCTACCACTGATGTTTTTCTTGGGGGAGCTATATACCAGTCCATATATACAGAGAGCTCCACAAGGTCGTATATCACCACACCCGCAGTATGACTGTGGGGATCCTTATTCTACAGATTTGGGCCTGGGAGCACATCCTTGTGACATGGCCGATTGTTTATAGGAAGAGGGCACCTAAGTAGCCCTATGTGTATATGTATGCAGCCTCCTATAGCAGCCCCATCTGGGCAAGGTTGAGTATTGGCATCGATTATTCAACGATATGATAGAGGTCGTGTGGCGACCATACTGAGACTGTGAGGTGTGGACTTTTGATGCCCGATAGGTACCATTTTTATGTCAAAGCAGATATCTGGTTGGTCAGACGAGATACATTATAGAGTGCTTTCTTATTACCAGAGTTCTAAGGCAGTATGGCCGACGACAGGGCCGTACAAAGGATGTTGTAGTTTATGCCCATACTAGGGATGAGGCACCTGATTAGGGTGCACAGTTAACTTATGAGACTGCATCCTAGGAGATATGAGATATGGTTGCTGTAGACTGGGACCTTCGTCCAGATGTTGAGGATGTCAGATTTTTAGATGGGTATGCTGTCGAGATGCTCGAGTATCCCTTTCCATGTTTTACTGCGCCTGAGGAGATCATTCCTCATATAGAGGAGCCACTGGATTATGACCTTGATGACCGACCTGTCAAGGGTAGAGGAGGCAAAGACAAGGCTCTGGGGAGATATGGGGGCCATGATGGTGGTAGAGATGGTGGCAGAGACAGTAGGCGCCGCCCTTGAGATGATAGGCATGATGGTGATGACAGGGGTGGTGGTGGAGAGGCAGTTGATATAGGTGGTCCGAGTGGTAGTGGGTAAGGCAAACAGCAAAGGTTCAGATTTGTGGCCCCACAGAGAGATACTGGCCCATTACTTACTGCAGAGAAGCAAAGACAACGGTGACAAAGAGCTCAGGAGCAGGATCCCGGTAGAGATGGGAACCCTTTATCTAGATGTGAGCAGGAGAGGGAGCATCTCCGAGCCCATATCACAACATTGGAGGCTAGGGTTACTACCACTGATTCTCTTTTAGTGGATAGGGATAGACAGCTTGAGAAGTTGAGAGCTGAGAGAGATGCACAGGTGGAGATGCTCAGAGCGGAGAGAGATGCCCAGGCCCGGACAGTAGTCCATCAGGGACAGAGGGCGACATATTATTACGCCTTGTATCACGCAGCAGTGCTAGAGGGTTAGAGAGCACCTTCCTTTTCTCGTGTAGCTCAGCAGTCTGATGGGGCCATGCCGCCTCCAGTAGCTCCTTTCATGCCACCTCCTCCTCCTCCTCCTTACTAGGGAGAGGGGGCAGGCCAAAGTTGATTTTTGCACTATTTCGTATGACATGCACATTGTGTGAGAGTATATATGTATATCTGGATCCTGCTGAGATCCCCCTTTTTTGTACATCTAGATCCTTCTGAGATCCGCTTTTGTAGATGCTATTCAGACCTGTATATCTGATTCATTTTGATGCACTGATAGACTGAGACTCTTCATGTTCACTAATATACTAATGTTCTTTATATTTGATGATACACTGACATTTGTTTATGCTCACTGATATACTAATACTCTTCATGTTTTCTAATACTCTTTATGCTTATCATGTTTATGATGATATATATCTAATGCAGTTTCTTGATTCTGACATGTTTCATGTGGTAAATGTATCTATTTTGCTTTCCATAGATGTGGTAAATGTATCTTTTGCACATGTGATGATATCTTGATCTCTCGATGAGTTAGTTCATAGATGATAACATCATTTTATAATGTGGATGTGATGAGTATATTACTGACATAAATATGTCTTTAAATGATACTAATGTGAAAATGCAAATGTATGTTTCTTTTGTTTTTTTCCAGTTATGCGAAATAGATGTATGGATGCACTTAGGATGTAGAAGTAAAAATGTAATACATGGATGCTTTATTTTTTTTGTATTTTCCAGTTTCTTCTTTTCAATAAATGCAAAATGTATGCTATGGATGTGCAACAATATTTGATATCAGTAATATAGATGATGTAATTAACTTGATGTTTTTAGAAGAAGAAGATAGAAGCCATTGTTGAGCTTAAAATTCCTTATGTTATTATTGTTGTTGACAAATGCATCAAGCAAACTCTAAATGTAGCTATATGCAGACTCTTAGTACTTTGCCACTGATTAGCAAATATTGCAACATTTTTATCATTATTGGGCGCTTTTTGAAATGGATACCACCTGATAGTACAACCATCACTAATACCCACTGATATTATGATAATATGAATACTATGTTTTATTGGAATGTCAGAAATAGACTTAGGCATCAAGGCATAGAAGCCAAGATAACAAAATAGTCACCTTCCTTTTAATATACCAGATTCTGATTAAGGCAAGATATTAGACCCGCAATGACCTTGAAAATTCATATCCTTGGGTACATTATGATTCATATACCTTAGTGAGAATCTGGATCAAAGAACAGACAAGGAAATTGTTCCAAACTCACCGTAGTTTACACATAACAAAGATCGAGATATATGCGGCTATCCACCCATAGTGGCAGTTCTTACCATAAACATCCAAGTTAAGTGAAATTTATAGGATCATATGAAACAATAACCATATGCATAAAACTAAGAAAAGATTATGCCCCCTATCCTTGTGACTCTTTGTCTTTGCGCAGACGTCGTTGAGTAACTAAGAATACATAATAAATCATCAATTGAGAATCAATCAAATAAAATTTATAATTACTTAGATGCCCCTAGTTGAAAACATCATTAGGATATAAAAGAATCATAATCAAACCATTAGCAAACTGTGTGTTAATTAGTACTTTGTTCATCCATATGTCAAACACAGTAAAGATTCATCAATCAGAAAATCAGAATATAAGCAATATGGCGTTCTATGTTTGTGCATTGATAGGATCGGTCGTTCATGTTTGTGATCCAATACGGCTTGTAGGAACTCCGTGAATGTAAATGTCATGTCCCATGTTTTGAAATGACACCGTTGTTGTTGGGAAGTGACATTGTTTTGCATGTGTCAAGAAACATTGTGTCTTTGAGGTAAACCAGCCTAGAGAAACCTAGCAACCGCAACTGACTATGCCCTCAAAGATGCCCCCAGTGCAGAATGACTTATTCCTAAGACGTAAAGATAGACTAATCCCAAGCGAGGATAAGATAGTCATTCAGGAAGATGAAGTCAGCATATGAGCACAGGAAAAATTATGAAGGCCTAGTATCAGTAGTGCATTGATAGATGGAGCGTAGAACACAAGTGACGCCTGATTGCCAGGTTTTCACCACTTGGCAAGATTTTTTTTTTTTCTTTTTGCTACCAAGATGTCTTTTTTACCAAGTGCTCATCAAGGCACTTTTTCTTCTTTTTCAATTTTTTTGCTATTTTTTCTTTTTTGAATGTTTTTGTAGTATCAAGGCGCCTGCTTACCAGGTTTTCACCAAGGATAGCCATTTTGTAGGACTTTTTCCACTATTTTTGGATTTCTTCAGGATCAATTTTCTGAATGTTTTTGGTATTTTGCAAGAACCTTTTCCTGTACAGGCTCTGCTAGCCAAACATTAAGCGTAGAACTGCTTCAAATGTAGAGTGTTAATAGGATCTGGAAGAACATCTCCTTCAGGTGTAGCTAATTGATAAGCTCTAGTCCCAAAGGTAGCAGTGATAACATAAGGTCCTAGGCAGTTAGGTTCAAACTTTCCTTTCTTCTTTTTGTTAGGCTGGTTCTTAGGATTCTCTTTTAGAACAAGGTCTCCCACCTCAAACTTGTGTGGTTTAACCTTCTTGTTGTAACCTTTGGACATTCTTGCTTGGCACACTTTGAGGTGATCGAATGCTTGTTGTCTACACTCATCTAGTAGGTCCAGAGAATTTACCCAATCAATGTGGTATTGTTCATCAGTAACCAGTCATTGTAAAGATATCCACAAAGATGAGATTTCAACCTTAATAGGTAGTACTTCCTCAGTGCCATAGACTAGAGAAAATGGCGTGGCTCCATTTGGTGTTCTGATGCTTGTTTTGTAGGCCCATAGTGCCAGATTCAGTTGTAGATGCCAGTCTCTACTAGACTTGCTTACAGTTCTGTGTAGATACAGTTTTGTGTAGAATTTTGAGAATGTTTTTGTTTGATGCCTCAGCCTTTCCATTACCTTGAGGATAATAGATTGAGAAGCAATGTTGAGTGATATGGAACTGTTCACAGAGGTCATCAATGTCTTGATTTTTAAATTGGCCCCCATTATCTGTCACAATTGAAGAGGGTATCCCATATCTACAAATAATGTAGTTCAGAATGAACATAGCCACCTGTTTGCCAGTGGCTTTGATTAGCGGCATGACTTTGACCCACTTTGTGAAATACTCAGTGGCCGTAATGATGAACTTGTGTCCATTTGAAGAGTTGGGATATATTTGTCCAACCAAGTCAAAGACCCATTGCTGAAATGGCCAATGTGTTATGAAAGGTATCAGTTCTTGGGTAGGAGCATGAATAAGGTTTCCATGTGTCTAGAATTTAAGGGCTTTTGAAAATTGAATAGCATCCTTTTCCATGGTAGGCCAATAATAGCCTACTTTGAGTAGTTTTTTAGCTAATGAAAATTCGTTCGAGTGTGATCCACATACACCTTCGTGGACATCTTTTAATGCTAGATCAGACTCTTCGAGTTCTAAACACCAAAGAAGTGTACCATTGAGACTGTGTCGATATAGGTTTTTAGTTATGAGGACATAATGCGATGTTGTCCTAATCAGGGATATTTTTTCATTTCTAGATAGATTGGCGGGAATAGTTTGGTCGGAAAGGTAAGCAATGATACTGGCATACCGAGATTGAGGTGGGGTATTCAAGGCACATATTACCTGGTATTTAGGATTAGCAAAGGTAGGATAGGATATTTCTTCCACCAAGAACTCATAGCAGAATTGATGCTCCTCTAGTTGTAACATGGATTCTAAGGTAGCCATAGCATCTGCAGCTTTGTTCTTTGATCTTGGTATCTGTTGGAAGGTGACGAAGACAAAGTATTTCTTTAGATCATCAACTAGTTTCTTGTAGGGAATCAACTTTTCATCTTTTGTTTGATACTCCCCATTGATTTGATTGATAATTAGTTGGGAGTCACCATATACATGTAACTCAATGATCTTCCATTCCATGGTGAGCTTGAGGCCATTGACCAATGCTTCATATTCTGAGATATTGTTGGTGCATTGAAACATTAATTTGTAAGATTTGGGAATCTTGTATCCTTGTGGAGTTATGAAGAGGACCCCTGCTCCAGATCCTTCTTGAGAAAATGAACCATCAAAGTACATCTTCCATGGATGTTCGGTGAGATGCATGATTGTTTCATCAGGAAATTCAATTAGTAATGGTTCATCATCCTAGAGTGGTGAATCATCCAATTGATCTGCAAGTACCTATCCTTTGATAGCTCTCCATTCGACATACTCAATGTCAAACTCACTTAGAATTAGGACCCATTTTGCCAAACATCATGTTAATGCTATTCTACTCAAAAGAGACTTCAGAGGATCTATCTTAGCAATGAGCTTGATTGTATGAGAGAGCATGTAGTGTCTCAATTTTTGTGATGTGAAGATGACTACTAAGCATGCTTTTTCAATAATGCTATAATTGAGCTCATAAGTGACTAGAGTTCTACTAATGTAGTAGATAGCTCGCTCTTTCTTTGTTTCATCCTCTTGTGCTATCAATACTCCTAGGGATGTGGCTATGGCTAAAATGTATAGGAGTAAGGGATTTCCATGAATAGGCACCATAAGAATAGGTGGAGTAGCCAGGTACCCCTTCAATTCTCTGAAGTTTGCTTCACAGTGTTCATCCCAGTTTAATGTAACTCCTTTATGTAGTAGCTTAGTGAAGAGTTGTGCCTTATCTGCAAGTTGGGAAATGAATCTCCTGATAGACTGGAGTCTCCCTTGTAGCGTCCTCATTTGACTGATATTACATGGAGGAGTCATCTCTAGAATAGCTTTTACCTTTGCAGGATCGACCTCGATTCCCTTTACTGATACTATGAATCCGAGGAGCTTGCCTGATTGGACCCCAAAGGCACATTTCTTCAAATTGAGCCTGAGCTGGAACTATTCCATTTGATCCAATATCTTTCTTAGGTCAGCAATGTGAGTACCTCATTCTTTGGATTTAGCCAGTGTGTCATCGACATAGTCCTCCATGTTTTTGTGCATCATGTCATGGAATATTGTTGTCATATCTCTCTGATATGTTGCTCTGACATTCTTGAGCCCAAATGGCATGACGTTCCACAAAAATGTACCCCATGCACATGTGAATGTGGTTTTCTCATCTGAAAGCCAGATGTAAGGTCAATGATCATGTCAATATTTGGTAGAGGAAAGTCATCCTTCGGACATGCTTTGTTGAGGTCTCTGAAGTCCGTGCAGATCCTAATAGATTTATCAGATTTAGAAATGGGAAATAAATTAGAGATCCATGATGCATAGGCAATGACTCGAATAAATCCAGCCTTCAACAACTTTTCTAATTCTTCTTTTACCAGTAATGCAACATAAGGGTGCATTTTTATAAGTTTTTGTTTCACGGGCTTGATCCCGGGAGCTATAGATAAGTGGTGCATAATGAGATTGGGATCTAGCCCTGGCATATCAGTGTAGGACCAGGAAAAGTTGATCTTTTTCTCTTTTAGGAACTTTGTGAACTGTACCTTCTCTTCTTCTGATAAAGATTGTGCTAGGTGAACTATCTGAGGATTTTCAACAGTGCCCAAGTTGACTGGCTATGTTGGTTCAATCAATACTGAAGATCTTTATTGAAAGTGTTTAAGGAGGATATCAAGAGTCTCATCCTTTGGCACCTCTGAGAGGTTTTCACCATTGGATACATCTTTTTTCTTCACTATTTTGGGAGCTAATACTGCCATAGAATGGTTTTCACCATCAGTCCACTTTTTATTTTTATTTTTCAATTTGTGACTAAGAAACTTGATATCCTCCTGTGACATATTCTCGCTCCTTGCATTGGTGGAAGAAGGGTGAGGTTCACAAGCATTAAGGTAACAAGATAGAGAGTGGTCATTGGGAAAGTCAAGGATAGGAGTGGGATCTATTTTAGTCCAATCAATTAGGTTTGGAAGTACCAATGTTAGGGAGTCAGATTCTGGGAAGGACAGCATTGTGTTAGCATCACAACTGTTCACTGACATGACACGATCTGTTAAGTTAATATCTTCAATGTTTAGATCAATAAGAGTAAGATCATTGTTAAAAGGGTCGTTGTCAGTTATATATGGATCAAACTCTAGCGACTCATCAATAGATATCTCATCATCATCCCTTTGTAAAAGGAGGCTTCCTGCTTGTAGCCTATGAAATTCTTCTAGAGTTATGTATTCACCAGTGTCTCCATCACTGATCAGAGGAAGGAACTCTTCTTCTAATTCAGGAGGATCGGTATCATTGAAAGGAGTGTTAGGTCATTTACTAGGAGCTGAGGAAGTTGCAAACATGTGAATTGTATCTATCCCAATTTCTTCAGAGGCAATAGATAGCCGATCCCACTCATAGTCATGAGAGTCTGTGATATCATCATCATATCTATCCAAATATTCAGCAATGTTTATTTGATGGACTTGATTAGCTTCTTGTAGATCAAAGTGAGGTAGATCTAGAACATGTGAAATTGTGACCAATTGCCCCCAGTTAGGATATAAATTATGTGGCCGGGGTTCCTCCTGAGTGATTGTAGCTATGGTGTCTCCTACCTCTTGAATGGGAGGCAGTGCTAGCAAGGGAGTATGAAGATCATGTGGTACCTCAAAACTAGGTACGTAGCATTCTCCTTGATATTAAAGATTCTCTATACCAATATGTAGTAATCTCTCATAAGGTCATGGTTCTGATATTATCTCATCTATTTTATCACTCCCTATTTCAGAAGGTGGACTCTCTTTTGAAGTACATTTGTTAAATTGGGTATTAAAGCCTAGTCCTATTTTATCTCTGTTGAGGCGGAACTCCATGGGTATGGGTTCAATGATCCCTCATCCTGTGTCATTTAGAGGTCCTTTTCCTTTGTAGCCCATTTGTTTGAGGAAATCATATCCCTTTTCCATACTGTTCTGGGGATATCTTCACATGTTTGACCTCAGAGTCCACTGGTTCTCCTTTGTAAAGCCAGTCCAAGACTGCCTGTTCTTCTATGTTATCTGAAGAAGATGTGGATGCTTTTATCATGCACATTGCCTTGTGTACTTCTGTCTCTTTGAGAGCTAGAGGTGTGAATTTTGGTGATGGTTTTCTATAGGATCTTGGTGATACTGGCAATTCTTTTAGTGAAGGAGTCAGGTCCAGCTTGTACTCTCCCATACCTGTTTCTTGAAGTTTAAATGCTTTGCTAAAACCTTTCATAACCATGTCCTTGGTAGTCTCAGGAGCAACTGCATCCATAGGCTCTTTGTTGTGTGGGATCATGCTACCTACTTTGATATTGTTGCAAGTGTAGTTGGCATCTGTAGGAATTGTCACTTCTCTCCCATTATGTGGGAACTTGATGCATTGGTGATAAGTGGATGGTACAACTTGCATCTCATTAATCCATGGTTTGCCAAGGAGAATATTGTAGGCCAGGGGTAAATCTAGAACTTGACATATGACATCCCTTTCAATCGGCCCAACTCTGATGGGTAGACAAATAATAACTCTGGAGGATATTTCTTCCTCATCATAAGCTTTGATGGTTATCTTATTTCTAGAGTCAATTGTTTTCTCTGAGAGGCCTAGCCTCCTGAATAAATCCAGTGTATAGATATTCAATCCTACACCTCCATCTATCATCACGTGTCTAACACAAGATCACACAAGATCTATGAATAAGGACTTCAATATGGAGGGGTTGATTGTGTGGATGGGTCAATGACTTGTCATCTTCTTCAGAGCAGGAGAGGTAGTGTGGTGTTGAGATATGATTGACCATCACTTGATATTTGTCTATATCTATATCTTTTGGAACATTAGCAGTGTGTAGAGCTTGTTCTAGGATTTCTCTATGCACCGTGGATATCTTGAGCAACTCAAAGATGGAAATTTTTGCAGCAGTTTGTTGCAATTGGTCTACCAAGTCATATTTTTCTCCAAGGATAGTGACCACGTGTTTTGCTGCTGGTCTAGGAATAGTGACAATAGGAACCTTGGATGTTGACGTTGGTGTCAGTTTTGGAGGTCCCTTGATCGTAACCTATGCTTGGCTCCGGGTTACAACATTTGTGGAGGATGAAGCACCTTTAATTGTGATCACATTGATGGATTCAATTTTAATGTTGAGCATATTGATCACATTATCATGTTTGGAATAGGGGTAGTTTATCTCATTACCTTTCCCTTTGGATGTTTCTCCTTGATTGTAATTAGGAAAGGGTTTGTTGAATGATGTATGGTCCTCATTGGTAGTATGTCCGTCTACCTTGATCTTACCTCCTTCGATGAGGTCTTGGATAATGTGCTTGAGCTTGAGACAATTATTTGTCTTGTGTCCCTTGTTTTTGTGGAAGACACAATAAGAGTTATCATCCCACCACCTGGGTTTGACCATTGGTTCCCATGGTTTAGAATCAGGAATCGTAAGAACTTTGTTATCCACCAATGTTTTCAAAACTATCTCAAGAGGCTCCCCCAAAGGAGTGAATGTTATTTGGGGTTTTGAAGTGCATGTTCATCCCTTGTCATTATCACCATTCATTTTGGGAATGGGAGGTGTTTCTTTAGCCTCTTTTCTTGCTTGCATGTCATTGGTTAGATTGAATGCTTCGGGTTTAAAATTAATGTGAGAGGCATCAACTACTTCGTCATTAACAACATTTTTGTTTTGTTTCCACCATTTAGGCTTGGAGTTGGAGCTACTGCCTTTGTTCTCATTTTGAAGGGTGATCTCCCCCTTTTTGACCATGACTTCCTCAATACGGAGGGCATTTTTAATCATCCTATCAAAGCTAGGAGAGTCTTGCATTTGTAGAGAATAGCTCAATTCAGGCACTATATTATTAACAAAGATCTCCATCTTCTCCATTTCGGGAATGACCGTTGAATATCGTGAAAAAATCTTCCTCCATCTTTGTAGGAAGTGTGTGAAAGATTCTCCCATTTTCTATTTGGTGTTACATAGATCTATCATAGTGACGTCATGTTTGATGTTGTAGGAGTAATGTTGAATGAATCGTTGCATCAACTCCTCAAATGTTTTGACCTTAGGGTTCAATTTTGAAAACCACTCCATGGCATTACCTCCTAGACTTCCTGGAAATAGTCACATGAGGTAAGTGGGTTCGTGCATGTACTCAATGCTTAGAGCACACAATTCTCTTACATGGTCATGTGGATTAGTTTCTCCTGTGTACTTGTCATACTTTGGCCTTGCCACACTAGGAGGAAACGGGATCATTGTGATACTCTTATCGAAAGGAAATGGACAAATAGCGTCCAAAGAGCATTTTGTTTTAGGTTTGTCCTTCTCTTGTTTGAGGTTAGTGAGCTCTGTTTGCATTAGATTGAGTTGTTTGGCGAGAATAGATATTAGGTTTGGTACCTCCTTTTCTTTGAGCTCGTCCACATTATAATCCTTGGGTAGTGTTGGCTAACAAATTTGTTCTCCTTAAATTTTGATATTTACTTCTAACTCTATGCTCTTGAAAAAAAATCTTTAAACAAAAATTGGGTAAGCATTTACTTTGCTTCCCTCTGAATTTTGTGAAGGTACAGCTCCCTTTCAAAGATTTTCAATGAGTGGATACTTGCAATTTAAACATACAAGATTTTAACTAAAAAGCAGGAAAAAGATCTCCCAACTATTCTTGGACAGATGAGGTAAATCATGGAAACTTGTAAAACTTAGAAAGAACCAGAAACTATTTTGTAGAAGAGTTTTAAACTAACTAACTGACCAAGAAATTCAGATCTATTAAGTATTCATCTACGGAAAACTGGAATTCATAAATCTAAAACTAAATGACTGAAATGGAATAACACATGCAAAAGTTCAATATATAACTCTGTCAAAGTAGGGATATATATATTACTATCTGATTCCCAAAGATCAAAATTTAATTCAGCATGAGCATTTAGGCATAACTGGCTCAAAGTCCAGATATCATCAGTCACTGAAACTATTGAAAAACAAGAAAGAACTTTCCCTACTATTCTAAATTCTATATCTCTATCCCCTCTATTCTATTCTATTCTAACCCCTTTTTAGATTTTTAAGCTCCAGCTTATATAGTTCAGCAGTCTGAGAAAGCCTCCCAAAAAACCCGGCTTCTCAGACACAAACAAGGAAAGAAACGGTTACCAGTTATAACAAAGTTCTCAGAGTAAGATTTTTTAAAAATAGGATAATTTAAGGAAATAAATTGAATCCGGTTCAGCTTTCTTGTGTATCTGTTGATGTGGCCATCTTCACCAGCTTCCACAACCGGAAGACACGGAGAAGTTCCTGTGTAGGCGGGGCGTGCAGATTCTTTAGTGCAGCTAACTTGGCGTGCATCACGTTCTTCTCCCATCACATCTTCTGGATTTTCTCAGCCTGTTTTGGAAATTGTCCCCGGTTCAAGATCAGCATAGCTTCAATGTTGGCAGTTCTGGTGAGGTCGTGAACTATTGGAGCCTCATTCTCTTTGAAGGCATTCATTACATCGACGAAGGACTTAACCATCGCATCAACACCCTGATTTCCATCCTCCAATTGTAAGATGCCTAAGGGGTTCACTACTTTTATGTCCTTTAAGGTGTCAGAGTGAATTTCCTGCACTTCTTTTTCCATGGCTTTCATCTGAGAAATAGCTGCTTCAAACAATGCATTCTTCCAGCCAAAGTTTTTCTTTAAGACAAACAGCATACAAGGATCAACTAATTTCATGGGATTTTTAGCTAAAAACTGTTTTACTCCAAAATCTTCAATCTCTTGCACTCGCATCACAACGTCTGCACATTTTTCTTCCTCATTTTCCCATATTGGGATCAAGGTCTGAATCTCCCCTAGGAGTATTTCTTCGTCCGCGTGGGTGCTCATGAACTCCCGTATGAAGGCGCTTCCTTCTGCTATTATACCATCGGTCCATGCCTTGATTACTTCTGTCCAAGTTCTTCCTTGTTGTACCTATTTGACCAATTTTTGGTTTTCCGCCGAGTTGGGGTCAAACCCTTGGTAGGACTGTGCCAAAGGTAGCGCACCATCTTCAGCCAATGACGAGAGAAATTTTGCCATAGTTGAAACTATTTTCTTCAATTCGTGTTTCTCCCTGCCATCTTTCTGTGACTGTCCTAACATATGGTCGGCGGAAAATTTGAAAATGTGATCACGGGAGTCCCTATTCAGAACTCCTAACTCCATTTTTGATATTTCATAATCTTCAGGCTCAGGATCCTGTGCCTCTTCCATAGGCTTTAATGTGGCAATTTCAGCAATAATCTTCCCTTTTGACGAGTCTGTTGTCAACCTCGTGTCACTTTTCATTCTTTTAGCTTTTGGGGTGTGGGCAGCATACCTTGTGACAATTTCTTTAACCGGCAAAGCAAGCGGTTTGAAACTTTTTATTTTGCTAACAGATTCAGTGAGCCATGGTGGAATCGAACTAGGCATAATTTGATTATCAGGAGTTTTTATAGGTGTGTTTGCAACCTGGGATAGCTCCTGATTCTGCATGAGAACCTCTTGAACCTTCTCTTGGTGATCAGGGGTGAATGAGAGGTCTTCTTCGTTGAGCTCAACGAAATCATCCAAATAGTCAGGTTCTCCCGAAGCCATCTGGTTCTTCTTTTCTAACCTCGTCCTTACCCTCGATCTTGGCACGGTAGGGTTTTTTACTGAAGCTGTCTTCTCCTTCAATGATGTTATTTCACCTGCATTTGGTAACAAAGGAGAATCATTAGCATGAACTTGTTTAGGAATTTTAATAGGTGATCTTGTATCAAGGCATGTGTCTGTAAGGAGTTGAACTCCTTTCTTCTTCGCTGTGATCCAACTCTCAGTCTCTTCAAGAATGCGGCGGGCTCTGAGTTTAATATTACTGGATTCTTTCCTGCCCCAATCAATAATTGGGACACTTTCTGCTTCTGAACAGGTGGCGGATGGGCATGGGACCTCTGAACTATCCTCTTCCACACTTCTGATATCAACCTCAATTGCAATAGCTTGATCTGAGACACAGTGAGTCTGGTTTGATCCCGCTCCATGATCATTTTCTCATCACTGAGATTTTCCCATAAATCCTCAAGATGATAACTTGGGGAAGGGCATTTACTTAGTCCTAGAGTCTGCCTGGCAAAACCCTTGCTATCAAATCCTGTCCTTGGTTCATAAAAGGGCATGTGGAAGTTTAGCAAATTACTCCCAACAATGGATGCATCTAACATACTATTACAGACCAAATTGCCTAGTTTCACCGGAAACAAAGAATTCCACTTGTCTTTAGGGAGAGCAGTTTTAATAACAATAAATAACTGTCTGCAAACCTCCGCCAGTACAAAACAATTGAAAGCATACCGAGGAAACTTCAAGGGTTCCTCTTCAAATCCACCTACCCGAACATATGTGAAGCGAGGAAATTGAATGTAGAAACTACCAAATATCTGGACCAATTTTTGAGCATTCTTTGAAATTCTCTGGTTCAGTGCGCCTGCAAGTTCTTGGCGTAATTTCCCCCAAAACACATCATGTACTTTCCTGTAGTCCTCTAAAAATTTATCTTTTCTTAACAATGGGCAATATTCATAAATAAACAAGCTTTCACTCCAAGGAACTTTCTGAATAGGAGATAAGTTTTGAGTGCAGGCCATGCAATACATTCAGTATGAGGACATATAAAACCCTTCTTTGGCCATTTGATTTTTCTTGAGTTGATCCCTAAGGTATATGGCTATGATCTTGGCCCAGTCTATGTGTTGTCTTCCTTCTAGAACAATCTCCACAAAAAAAAACATCCATTCGTCAAAGTACAAGGCTTGTTCTGAACCTTTTAATCGGTGGAGAAGGACAACAATATCGTGTACCAGAGGGTTCATGTGATCCTTAGTAAGGGACTTGGGTAACCATGATCCTCCTTTTTAGTTGGTTTTGGTCCATTTTCTTTCTATATGGCTTCTGTTCTTGTCAACATTTTCCCTAAATTGAGCCAAAGACTGGGTGGGGGTGAAGTTAACAAGAACCTCATCAGGTATTTTGAAAACTACTGCAATGGTTCCACGGTTTATAGCTATTAGGGTTTGACCCTCTGCATTTAAAATACTCTTCGATTTAACATCATATCTATTAATGCATTCCTGTATTAACTTTGGACATACGGCGGACGGTGGGAATGCCGCTGCTTCTAGTAAGCCACTGGCTAAAATTTCTACAACAGACTCTTCGTCAACATGAGAAGAGAGCTTTGAAGTAATGGTGTCAACCGAAACCCCTAACAAATCTGTGTCTGCTATGACTGGAGCCCTACATTCTAAGTTCTTTATGTTTCCAAAGAAGTGCATAACAGACTTCATATTTGCATAAGAAAATGAAGAGTTTACCAGCTCACTGCTCGAAATATTGAACTTTAAGCAACAACCAGAAACGAGGAGCAGAGCTCAAAAAAGCTACCTGTAAGAGTTGAACCTGACCAAACCACCTTTCCAGTGCTGAGAGTCCATGAATGCATAATAGGGAAAAATGACTTACAAAGCTTCTTTTTATTTGCAGTTTGAAGCGCAGGATAGACAGCTTCATGTGAGCATTAATCGGGCCTTCAATGCCAAGTAACGCGAAAAATGAATGCTTTCAAATCAAAATGTATCTCTGAGACTTGCCACCTTCTCCAATCATAATTATTTACTCTCAAATCAAATAATTTCATCCGTGCAAGTGATTTCCTTGATTTCCGTGTACTGACTCAGCAAATAGAATCATGCCACCTCAATCAGCCCGTCTTGTCAGACGTCACGTCATTAAGAATCCTGCCCGCATTCCTTTCTGAACTACTTTGAACTACTTTGAACCGGAGTTCAAAGGGGTTCAAAGAGGTTCAACACCTCACAAGAGGAAAATGCTGCATGCTTTCCTGTAGGAACACATCGTTAGCGATAAAAAGACTTGGACTGTTATTGAACTACTTTGAACTACTTCGAACCGGAGTTCAAAGAGGTTCAAAGGGGTTCAAATGACTTGAAAGCTTAAGTGACCGGTTTATAACAGACCGAAATTGAACCTGATGACACCAAGGGCTTAGATTGGTCAGACTCGAATATAAAGGCTTTGGAGGAACTAGCAAGGTAGGAAGGTGAACAGAGTGAGGCTTTGACTATTAAAAACACGTGAACTTATAAAGTTCAAATAAAGGCGACTCTTAACCCCCTAACAGGTAGTTTGACACCTGTGGAAGCTAGATGGAGGAAGTACTTTTCTTTATCATCACTGATTATTCACTCCAATAGCTTGTGGATCCTTTTACTTTGTTTGAGTTTCTCATACTCATCTTCAGGGATCTCTTCTTCACTATTTGACCCAAATGGATTATGTCCAAACTTGGGTCTTTCTTCTTCTTTCGTGCCTTCCGATTGTGCTTGTTTTCCATCATTATAACCCTCAAAAGCCTTGCTCCATTTGTTAGCGTGGCTATCCATTGGAGGTAAATCTAGATCAAAAAGGGAACTATGATAAGTGTCTCCTTGGAAGTGTGGTGTTTTAGGAGGCACTTTTGATCCTTTAGTTGTGTACTGGTTGCATCTTGTGTTAACCATGAAGTTTGTTTCTCAACTTCATTAACATTTCCCAATAGTGCAAGTATGGTTTTCAGATTGTTCAAGTGTGTGTGTCTAGGTAGAAGTAACTATTTTTTTTGTTGGTGGATGTAAATGACTCCAGTGTCAGAGGGTTAGAATGCCCTGATAGTGAGCTAGGAATCAAGTTGTTGATACAAAATGGATAGACCACACGTATTGAACTGATCGTGAAAGACTGAATATGCATGCAAGGTGGACATTTCAAAAGTGTTTTGAAATAACAACAGGGAGACTAGAAGAGACAACAAGAACTAGCTAAAGAGAAAAAAAAGGGTATCCTAATCCACTAAGACCTCCTAAGAAAAACTACTAGAAATGCCCACTGCCCTGAATGCGAGCTTCTGATGATACCAAATATGATCCTAGAATCTGGATATGACTTCTTGCTAACAAAATATGATCCTATATCTCAAATACGATCCTACATATAGGATACGACTCAGGAAAAATAGGATACAATTTTATGATGTCTTTGTCAGTTTGGGTCAGTTTTGAAAAATTCATCTTCGAAGTGCATAAAGGTGTTTGTTTCCAGATTTCCTCAAGAGCTGTCATAAGGCATGAAAGACACTTGTACTCCAGGGTTTGAAAAATGTTGATTATTTTGAGGAGCTTATCTTTTTAGTGAGATTGTGAACACGTCAAATAGTTTTGCATTGTTAAGAGGGTGAAACAAACAATCTTTTTGTCCTAATTTTTAGGTGGAGGATGAAAATCTTTGCTCGTTGGCTTAGGTACACACTCAAATGCTAATTAGAATACATCCATCACCAAGAATGCAATGGCTTCAGTCATGATGTTATATTAGCCGACTCCAAACGCAAGTGAGGGCACGATACGATGAGTGTCTTGGGGCAATTACTTTTTGCCTTGCACAAACACTATCACCCTTTCAGGGATGAATCGGGTATTCTTTTAGTTGAATTTGTTGTAGATTATTGGGTGATCCATTCGAAACTGTCCCCCATAGAATTGCACAAGGCAAAATTGAGGCATATAGCCCTATGAGTACCTGAATATATGTAGTCTCGCAAGCAAGATTCAAGCGGCTCCACTCTACATATACCCCGATATGTTCAAGGAATGATGTCAAAATTCCAAGAACAAAACCATTTCTGTCTTTCGAGGCTTTGGCCTACAAGGAAACAACTATTTATAGTGAGTTGGAAGGGTCAGCATAAGACCTGTCCTCACTTGGGTCATTCCTGGGAGATGTTTTTCTCAATCGGAAGGCCCTCTATTGTTTAAAGATCGGTAACCAGGATTGGCGAGCTTTGGATGTCTGAATTTCTGATGCTTCTGAAGAAGAGCATACTCTCCTAATCTAAGTCATTTTCTCCCCAAACACTTAAAACAGAGTTCATTCCCTCAAGCTATGTTGAGCTTGATTTAATTATTCATATTTTAAAGAAAATAGAAAGGGAAAGTTTGTTTTGTTCAATTAACCATAAAATTTAGTGAGTTTGTGTTGTTCAATTTTTGATCCAAAAGCAATTAAATGATGTGTTGTTCATTGAGCCCACATATTTAGTGCTTTGTTTTGTTCAATTACTGAATCTGAAAAGAATTATACGATTTTGTTCATTGATCCCACATGATTTAGTGAT
>MU228013.1:1960792-1983694 GCA_018584345.1 Thuja plicata
GCAATGAGGGTTAATTTTGTGTCCTCTATATTGTTCCCAATAGAGAGAAGTTGATCTCTTATTTCTGAGATTCTTAGGAAGTAAGAAGTGATAGTCTCCCCTTTGTTCATTTTCATATTCAATAGATAATTTTTAAGAGTCAAAATTCTGCTACCATTGTTGATCTCAAAAGTGTCTTGAATTATTTTGAACATTTCAAAGGCATTGGTTATTCTTGATATGCTAGGAAGGATAGAGTCTTTCACTGAGTAAATTATTAATTTCCTGGCTTTGTTGTTTTGCCTTGTCCATGTGGTTTTCTCTGCTTCAGTTTCAGGTATTTTAGGTTCCTTCTCTATATAATCCTCTAATTCAAGTTCTAGAAGAAGAGAAGTAATCCTAGTTCTCCAAGATACTAAATTTGATGCTCCCTCAAGTCTATCTTCCATTCTCGTACAATGAGCCATTTATATTTAAATTTTAATATATAAAGGGTATGCTTAAATATATTAAAAATTATGCTCAAATATAGTTTATATAAAATTTATCAATTTTATAATTTTATCTTCTCTAATAACCTTGCTTCTCTGATACCATGTTAAGGAATTTAGATCAGAAGATATATTAATCTAATAGTTGTTGTAGAATACAATTGCCCTTTTTATTATTTGATTCTACAATATGCAATGACTATATGTATTGATCCCAAAAGATACAAATGTGAAAGGTCATGACTGAACATAGCGATTACTATGTTGAGTCATGACTGTTCACATTGTATTAGTTAGTGAAACATATTGTAACAATTCGTAATACACAATAATGCAACTCTTAATCATATTAATGTAAATCATAAGTCACGATATTATTGTGACTGTTCTATTGTTACAGTCAATGATAATCATCGTGACTGTTAACAATACAACAATCATGATACTATCGTGACTGTCCAAGATAATTTCTATCAGTCTGTTTTATGTACTGATTATATTCACATTGCATTATATATATATATATATATATATGTATATATATATATGTTTGTATCGTCGGCTATTAAACACGAATGAACAACATTTTAATAGTAATGAATAAAATCCTAAACCCTCTTTTCATGAACAACCTAAGACCAATCTCTAGCCCTCGTCTTTATCTCTGCCAAAGCTTCAAGCCTATTAATTTTCCTTCTTTCCTTGTCTAGTTGGGCTATAAGACAATACATTATCACAGTTTGCTTATTGTAAGAAACACACAAATCATTAACCTTCTCCATAACTTCCAACAATCCAAGTTCCTAAGAAGATGAAATAGGGGAATGAGGAGTGAAAATAGGCATAGTGGAGGAGGGGTATAGAACTAACTTATGCACATTAGCTCGAGGGAATTTTCAAGGGTCCAATATGACCCAATCAATCAAGAAGAAGAGGAAACTTTTGAAACCTTATAGACCTCAAAAGTATCCACATTATTATCCTTCACTACAAATTTCATTTTAGTTGTGTGCTAACGATAAACACATATAGCATTGCTAATAGGAAGGGGTAGATAAAGTAAAAGTAGAGGCACCTTTGCAATCTTGCTTGTTAGAAATTTCAACAATAAGGGTGGGATTAGAATTTTAAGAAATAGTGTTCAAACCAATAGAAAGGAATAGAGACAAGTGGAAATTACAAAGCCTATACACAAGCATGACCTTAGCCTGAGTCACAAAAAAAAATTAAGACAAGGAAGAAAATTTCCAAAACACAAAATTTAAGCTAACCCATTGTCTAAAATCATTAAACATGGGAAGAAACCCGAGAGTGGAAATGTTTGAACCTACCATCCAACGTGATATACTTAATTAAAACTAGTGCAACATCTTTCCACTAACCTAGGAGATCTTCTCTGTTGAACCTATCCTGCAAATGAGATATTTTCTCCCAACCATTAAAAATCTTTTGAAGTCCTCTTTATAGTGGCCTTTACTTTTTTTGTAGAGCACTGCTCCTTCCATAATCTTTTTACTAGTGGAATCAATAGACTCCATAGACACTGTGAAGGATACCCCATCGATAGTAACTATTCCCTTGTCCCAAGTAAAGATAAATTTGTTAGAGAGATAAAAGATTGATGGCATGCATACCATAAATGTAATTAAAGAGGTTCCTATTAGCCAACATGGGCTAGAGAACCCTATCATGTTTTTAAGTTTCACAATCTTCAGCCTTTGTTTAAATCAAATCCCCACCTCCCTCCATAGAAAGCCAAATAGAGAAACCACCAATATGAGAAGTACCTAGGAGAAAACAAAAAGGGCTTGAAAACAAAAGAGGACAAATGTACAATCTAGGGAGAGATGAACTTGTTTCCAAAAATGAGAGGAATTCCCATGAATAAAATGATTGTGAAAATAGATGTAGAAAGCCATCATTGAAAAGGCAATATGTTGATCCTCAAGCTTCATGAGTGATTTGGTCATCCTAGATCGTGACACGAACATCCCCTAGGAGATCATGCAAGGACGTGGACATTCCCATTTCTGCTATTACCCATTATCAATTTGTTTTCTTGAATAGAAGGAAAAGGAGAATCTATTGAATTACTAATGTCCATCATTACTTTCACTATGCTAATACCTATGTTGGAGGTTTTGGCCTCTAGCTGAATATTCATTTGTTATTTTTGAATGTTTATGAGATTTTTTTGATGATGAAATGTTGTTATAAGACCAATCTAAACAACGGAAATTTGTTATGGCTTTGTAGTTTATTAAATAGGTACTGACTAGTCCAACAAATTCCCTTCCAATCCACTCATATTCAAAGATTTACAATCAAGAAATGAAAACTTATTTTGAAATTATATTATATTGCTTCCTAAGCATCAAAAGATAAATTGAATATACAAATACCTACCAAAATCTTATAAATCTTTGTCTGATCTATGTATGAGTGTGTTGTTCGGTTTACATCACAATGCAACTCTTGCTTTCATATAGAATCTAGACAACATTAACAAACTTCCTTCTAGATTTTGCAATGCCTACAATATAAATAAAAATTAATTTTTTTTATCTCATTCACAAACGAACGACAACATTGGAACATAGGAACTCGCAAGTCCTTCAAAATTGATGAAAGTAGATTGGAAAGCAACCATTGTTCAAAACAAATATAATAAAAAAACAGTGAAGGAATCAACAAACGTAGATGGATGTGATATAAATTTAATTTAATGGTGTGCATCATCCAATTGGGTTTAGTGTTACACCTGTTAAAACTAAAAAATGAATTTGAAATAGAATTAGAGATTCGAACACAAACACAAAACATCAGTTTTACAGTGGTTCACCATAAATGGCTACGTTCACTCTCAAAAAGGACAATATTTTTATTATCAACTATATTTTGAATACATGCAATGCAGTAATAGCATCCTTTTATAAACAAACATTATCTGGAATCGAACAATTAAGAGGTTTGGAGGGAAAACTTGACTGTTGAGTTTCACATTTATAATCTCTCACTTGAAACCTAACCATCAATCCAACAATCTCGCATAAAATAATCCTTAGAGAAAATACATACGACTTTAATTTTGCATAAGTCTATTCATGAACACTTCTAATTAATCTTCTCCAGGCTAAACCAGAAATAATATGATTGTTTTTATATTAAAAACAATAAGTCCAAACCCCTTCAACCTATTTTCGTCATCTTCATAATCTCGCATATTCTCTGGTAAGTTAAGACTTCTAGCTTCACCTCTATCTTTATTTAGGTTATTCTTTTCCATTTTCTTGTGTTTACAATCCTCATGTACAGAGGTGAATTATTTAGAACCTCCTGACATAGTGTTACTTGTATAACTATTACCATATTGCAGAAGATAGAACTAACCCCCCCAAACTTCCTTATGTCAAGCAACATATCAAACACCTTCTCTTCAATGTTATCGACTACAGCCTATGTATGGAAATTAGTTTTAAGGGGTTGTTCAAATAAATGATCCCTACTCCTGATTGCATACAAGTTATTCCACTGCTTCCTGCACCGCACCAACTCCACCCACTCATTCACCTGCTGTCTCACCATCGTCGGCACATTGTGGTGCTACAAAAATCTTCCTCATCTTGTCCTCCAAGAAGAAAACTTTGCACCGTAAGACAAGGCCATTCCAGGTCATTTCTTGCATAATCATCCACCCTGTCTTGCGCTAACTGATGGTCCAAGTCTTTAATGTCAGCATTGTCTTCAATGTAAACGTCTTCCTTTTGCCTCCATGGCTTCCTCTGAATAACGATGGTGGGAATGAGCTTCTTCCGCAGATCAGTGTTGTCTTTCTTTACAGTGGTCATGACCATGTCATCCAAAACACCAGTTTTACTGCCTACCTTGTTTCGATCCTGCCAGAAGCTTCTCAAAATCCATGTTGGGGGGCTTCCGTACGTAGAGGGTGCGATTCACATTCAGGCGGAGCAGAAACCAAGCTCATCACTTTATTTTTTCTGCTAAAGTGTTGCTTCCACCCCTCTTAGGCTGATTAGCCCCTTCTTCTTTCTCATCGAGCAGGGCTTCCCAGCTTTGGAGTCAATAACAACCTGCGCCTGCACATTTCCTCCAAGATTATTACGCGACATCTCTTCTTTATGCCGATTATTTTGATAATGGTTTCCTTTCGTATCTGGTCTTGTGCCATCTGAATCTGTGCTCAAAAACCCCTGTGCAGTTCCCCATTTCGCTATCGTTGTACTGCATTTCAGGAACTGAATCGATTTCCCATGTTTCAGACTTGAGATATTTGAAGGAGATAGTGGCGGACAGTCTAGGTTTTAGATGCAATTCCCTAACTTAATGGTATTCCCCTGGAGGGAGTTCCACGAATTCTTTCATTTCACCAGATTTTTCAACAGGAGGCTGTGATAAAGAACAAGTCGATATGGGACGATTAACTCCCACTTCAGTGCTACTCTCTATTGCATACATGCTACCCTTTTTACTACCCCTAGCAATCACTAAAGCCCCCTTCTTAACCTTCCATCTATTTGATTCAAACATGATTTCACACCCTTGAGAACCAAGTTGTCGAGTTGGGGAACATATTTAACTTCTTTTAATAGTAAATTATTCCCATTTTTTAATTTTAATAACACATCTCCTTTACCTAAAATATTACAAGATGCATTATTACTCAAAACAACCTTACCGAAGTCACCAATTTGTAGGTTTTTGAAATACTACTTATGCAAAGTTACATGAAATGATGCTTTGAAATCAAGCACCCAAACATGATTTGCAGTTTCTTCAGTACTTAGAATAAGAATACGCAAATCCTCTTGGCATACTTCATTGGCTATCTCCTCTTTTTCAACATCCAAAACCTTCTTATATGTCCGACAATTCTTTTTGGCGTGGCTTGCCACAAAACCAACAACCAATCTCTCTACTTCTAGATTTTGACTTTGCTTGTGATTTCTAACGATCACTCAGATTCTTTCCTCTTTCTCTCAATCTATCTCTGTCATCTGCAATAAAAGCATTACCTGTTGGTGTCTCACCCTCACTATTCCTATGCATTTCTTCACTTAAAATCACACCAACAACATCATAGAATTTCAAGGTATTTGAACCAGAAACAGAATTACTAATTGTCATAACCACACTATTCCAGCTTTCTGGCAAAAAGGACAATATCAACAAAGCCCTAACTTCTTCATCGAAAAACCATATTCAATGTTGAAGGTTTTTCATATAATTTATCCAATATAATCAATAATTCAGCAGTTGTACTTGCTTTAGATATATATTAAATGCTACAGATGGAGACAAACACAACCGAATTGCTCCTAGTGTTTTTCTATCAAAAATATCTCAATCTTCATCCAACATGGTTGCTAGTTTCTTGGCTTTACCTTGTAATGGTCGCCACAACTATTTTGAGTATAAGGAATCTTCCATCTACATTTTCCATAATGCACTATTTTTCCCATTTCGACCTTTATTTCTTCAAATATCATTGCTCCCACTCAACTTGAATCTCTCCTACAGAACACAGTTGGGCACAACCTGCTTTGATACCAATTGTTAAAACTAAAAAATAAATTTGAAACAGAATTAAAGATTCAAACACAAACACAAAACACCAGTTTTTACAGTGGTTCACCAGAAATGGTTCACCATAAATGACTACATCCACTCTCAAACATGACAATTCTTTTATTGTCAACCATATTTTGAATACATACAATACACAGTGATAGCATCTTTTATGAAAAAAAAAACATTATCTCAAATACGAACAGCCAAAAGGTTTGGAGGGAAAACTTAACTGTTGGGTTTTATAGCACCTTTGTCACCAAAGCCCATAGATCCGAAGACAAACTACTATCTTCTCTATTAATAAAAAATGACCTAGGATACTACGTACGCAGACTCCATGGTTAACTATATAAATTACGTTCTGACCATACTTTAGGAGAGAGCGCAATTGCACGGACAATATGCTCCTAGCTCTTTCCTTATAGATTTAGTCATTCTTTCTGCCACCTCATTATTTTCTTCTTAGCAAAACCATATGAAAACACTAAATAAATTTGATATTCATTCTCTCCTATTTCCTTATTTCCTATAACATTATTATCTATTAGTTAATAAATTAAGCTCAAACAAATTAGATGGAACTCTAGATCTACTTTATCCACATACCTACATTTACTTTTGAACATCAACGACATGTGTTTAATACCGCTACTCTGCAAATTTTAATTAAATACTAATTGCATGTTCCACAAAAAAAACCTGGCATTAAATCAATGCTCAACAAAGGCGGAGGCACGCTAAAACCAGGCTGACTCAAGCGTGCCCATCAAAATATCTCTTTTATAGTCACCGGTCTGAACAAAAAACAACTCCTGTCGTTACATTTGACAACATTTGTATGGAAATGATAAATCTTACTCACCTTCGTGGAAAGGATGGAGGAGGAAGGTGCCTCTCTTTATCTGTCGTTACAGCCTACATTGATTTTCACAGTAAACTCTCCCTTCTCAGGTTTTTGCGGCGGTGAAATTCCCATCAAGAGTGTATCCTTTGGAATGAAATGTACAGAGAAACTTAGAAGGCTTGTTTTGGGTACTACGATGTGTACCCTAAATTATCTGGGCATATTTATCTTTTTTTTGCACTCACCAAAAGCACCTATAAGAACCAAGCAATATAAGCGGTAGATTCATTAAGTAAACATTGAATACACATACACCGTCAAGTATACCACTTATTTAAGCCTCTTTAAGGAATCCCAGTCAATAAAGAACTATTATTTAGCAGCTTTTCAATTTCGATGACCTATTGTACAAACAATTTTTCTAATCTTGATCGACTATACGGACAAGTTTTCTAATCTTTAGTAGTTATATACATGACCTGGATTTGTCGGTTGGTAGAAAATATGTATAAGATTGTTTGCAAGATGTCTTCGATACTTATTCCGTACAAGCAGGGTGTAGATTTTGAACATGCACTTGCTAAATACAAACAAAAATAAAACAGCAAACACAACTATTTTAATCCACATAAATATTTCATTTATACAATTTCTCAAATGCATATTATCTCGATCGAGATTGCTCTTGTACTTGGCACACTTATTCTCTATTTGCTTGGTAGCTGGAATATGCTTGGAATTGGCATTATCTAATTCCTAGCTGTGCTTCTTCCATGTTTGTGTCCATCCAAAAAAATTGGAATTGGAATTTTGAAATTCCAATTTTGCCCCAAAATAGGCATATGCATCTTCCACCCAAATAGGTGTAATTGGAATTTTGAATTCTAATTCTAATTTTTATAAAACAAAATTTAATATCTTGTCATATCTATGACTTCTCCAAACTTTCATTCTGAAACACATTGGTACATTATATTTCTATATGCACACATGTGTGCATGTGTGTATATACAACACACACATATGTCTATACACACACACACATCTGTGTATATACACATATGCACACACACGTGTGTGTGTGTATATACACACTTGTGTGTGTATAAATACCTATGTATATATACACATGTATGTATATACACACATGTGTGTATAGCAATATAATACACATGTATGTATACACATACATGTGTGTATATACACACATATATACACATGTGATGCAAAGGGTCTAGAGTTCTAGTGTTTCCTTTACTCCAAGTTGTTAATCACTTCCCCAAACTATCCACTAGTTCAAACATCTATGTTTCCCTCACCAAGATTGGCCTCCTAGACCCTCCAAATCAACTTGCGTCCAAGGTATAGTTGAGTTGATGAAGAAACAAAACACAAACAATTTCAACTAGTCCAACTAGTCCTCCAATTACCTTGTTTTCTCACTAGATCTCCCTCTAGAACCCTAAACCCTTGCTTAGGATCTTCCCACACACCTCTCAGGCTCTAGCCTATGTTCAAAGGACCTTACATGACTATTCTAGGTGTTCAAAAAACTTATGGCCACTCTATTCATCTCTATATTGTCACTACTCCAAGATAGGCCTAGTTCAATTAGGTTTATTTTCACTATTTTTAGCCCAATGCTCTGAATTCTTCCAAGAAACCCTATGTAACCCCATATGATTCTGAAAGCCATCAATTAGCACTTCAATAATCCAAATGTATATCTCTCCAGGACACCCACAACCCTAATTACTTCCAGGCCCTAGTTTTTAGCCTATCTTTTAGGCCTCTTGACCAGTCACTGCAAATTACCTTCAATTTGTCTTCAAACTTCACTCCAACTTCTGAAACCTTTTGATCCTTCAAGGAGATACCCTAGGGCTTCCATACATGCCACTAAGTTGTCCATACAAGATCATGGGTGTGTTGTTTCAATCCAAACTTTGCCCTGTCCTGGCTCACCTACTCTAAACAGTCAGCCTAGGGCATCACTCCAAGCCTAGGAGTTTAGTTGCAAGAATAAAAAGAAAAACATAAACACTATATACAGACCCTAACCTATCATTCCAAAAGGTTTCATTCATTTTCAACCATGGATGCTTAGGTTAGAGTCATTTTTGTTCCTCCAACTTTGCAAATGGGAATTGTAGACACAGTCACCTAAAAATAAATGTAACTTTACAAAGCCTTAACTTGAAATCAAACTAGTATATGAAAAAGAAAGCTAACACAAAACTCTACACTCCCATGGAGTCAGATTGCACAATCTAATCCGTACACAGCAGTACAAGGATGTAGAAACACTACAAATGCAAGTAAAACTCATAATCTCATCCGTACAGAATGCCCACACATGTGTTATGTAACTAAAACTCTATTAACCTTCCAAAATCTTCAATCCATGCTCAAATACCCTAGCATGGGTGGTTACAACAGTCCATTTCCTCATTGAGAAAATTTTTACAAAAGTTGGTTTAGCAACTTTTGAAAGTTGCTAGCAACTTTTGAGCATTTCTTGCTCTTTGACTAAATTGGTTAACTTGATGCATTTTGACCCATCCTAGGACCCTAATTAGGACACATAGGACCCTAGAGGGGATCATAACCCCTAGTTGCTCAAAATTAGCGAATTTTACCATTTTGGACCAATGTGACAACATTTCCACCTAGGAGCAACTAATGCCATTACAAACATGAATGAACAAGTTAGGATCCAACACTTATGGATCTTATTAAAAACATAACAAAGACCCCTCAAACAACCCTAAACACACTTCAATCCAAAATGGGAGGTGCTCTGCACCATACTCCCCTGGGACAAAGAACTCAAGTCTCTTGAGTTAGGAGGTCTACAATGGTGACCCCATGTTTCAATATTTCTGCTTCAGTCATCCAAGTGGCTTCAGAATCAGGTAACCCTTGCCCGTTCTCAAGGTACTCCTTGTAAGTACCTTTCCTGGTCTTCTTTATCACCTTGGAGTCCAGTACACTTTCCAACTACAAAGGTTGAGGGGTAGGTAAATTTTTGACTCAATCTTCTTCTCCCAAATCTGAAAGAGGTTGATGACCATTTTCTGAGGGCAGCCCCTTGTAGGGATATAGATCACACACATTGAAAATGGGTGAGATGCCCAGATCAGGAGGCAACTCCACCTCATATGCATTCTTATCATATTTGTGCAATATCTTTAATGGTCCTATCTTCTTCATCAGTAGCTTAGTTGGCTTACCCTTAGGCAATCTTTCCTTCCTAAGGTAAGCAAGCACCAGATCCCCCACCTTGAATTGAAAATCCCTCCTTGTCTTATCTGCCTTGGCCTTGTATTTGTCAACTTGCTGTTGTAAAGTCTTCTTGACTTGATCATGCAGATCTTTCATGTGCTTTGCAAAGGATTCTCCTTATGCACTCATTTTCTCATGTAAACTGAGATCCCTCAACTCCAAGATCCCTCTAGGATTATCCCTATAAACTATCTCAAACGGAATTTTACCAGTACTCTTATTAATGGAATCATTTTAGGCATATTCTACCTATACTTTAATGTGATCCCATGACTGTCCATGCTTCTTAGTCAAACATCTTAATAGGTTTCCTAAAGACCTATTAACTACCTTAGTTTTCCCATCTGACGGAGGCTGATAGGCTGAAGAGAAAGATAAGTTTGTCCCTAACATCTTCCAAAGAGTCCTCCAAAAGTGACCCACAAACTTACTATCCATATCACTTACTATGTTTAGTGGCAATCCATAGATTCTCACTATGTGTCTGAAGAATAGACATGCAATATGTGAAGCATCATTAGTTTGTCTACAAGGAATGAAGTGTGCCATCTTGCGAAACCTATCTACCACTACAAACACATTGTCATGTCCCCTTGGTGTCTTAGGCAATCCCAAAACAAAGTCCATACTCAAGCACTCCCAAGGTCTCTGAGGTATGGATAGAGGCTGATACAATCCAATATTGCCATTTTGTCCTTTGGCTCTCTGACATATCTGACATTGCTCCACAAAATTCCTGACATCTGAATGTAGTTTAGGCCAATAGTAATGCCTATTCACTTGCTCAAGTGTCATGTCCACTCCAAAGTGGCCTCCCAAGCTTCCTTGGTGTTTCTCTTTGACTATGTTCTCCCTCATTGAGCATTGAGGTATACACAACAAGTGCCCCCTTAACAATAGTCCTTCCTGCAACATATAATCTGTAAACTCTACTTTAAACCCCTGTTGGAACTTCTCACATGCTTCATAAACATCCTTGAAATCTCTATCTTCCTTGTAGAGATCTTTAAGGTCACTCATCCCTACACTCTACAACTGTATCTCCTAAATAGTTAATATTCTTCTACTTAGAGCATCAGTGACTTTGTTGCTAACACCTTTCTTGTGTTTTATGACAAAGGTATATGCTTGCAAATATTCTACCCATTTTAGGTGCCTTTGGTTCAACTTCTCTTTCCTATTCGAGAAGCTAAAGGCATGATTATCGGTATAGAGCGAAAATTCCCTTGGTAGGAGATAATGTCTCCACTTTTTGAGTGCTTGCACCATTGCATACAACTCCAAATCATAGGTGGAGTACTTGTTTTTGGCCTCATTCAACATCTCTAAGAAGAATGCCACAAGATGCCCCTCTTGACTTAACACTGCTCCAATGGCTAGTTTACTAGCATCACACTCCACCACAAATAACCGATTGAAGTTGGGGAACCTAAGAGTAGGTAGTTCAGCCATCATTTTCTTCAACATTTCAAAGCCTTGATCTACTGTTGTTGTCCACTTGATCTGACATTTGATTCCTCCTTTTATAGTGTTTAGGATAGGTGCACATACATGGCTAAAGTTTCTCACAAACTTCCTATTGTAGGAGGCTAATCCATGAAAACTCCTAACATCCCCTATGGATCTAGGTGTTGGCCATTCCAATATAGACTTGACCTTATCAAGATCCATCTTCATACATCCCTTAGCAACAACAAAACTAAGATATACTAATTTGGTTTTCAGGAACTCGCATTTTTCCTGATTGATCATCAACTTCTCTTGGTGTAGCCTCCTTAAAACCATTTCCAAGTGCTTCATGTGCTCCTCTTTAGACCTGCTAAAGATCAAAATGTCATTAAGGTAAACAATTAAAAACCTACCTATAAATTCTACTAGAACTTCATTCATGATCCTCATGAATGTGCTAGGTGCATTTGTTAGGCCAAAGGGCATTACAAGCCACTCATATAGCCCTTCATTTGTCTTGAAGGATGTCTTCCACTCATCATCAGGCCTAACTGTGATTTGATGGTACCCTGACTTCAAATCCACCTTGGAGAAATAACAAGAAACCCCCAAGTTGTCCAACGAATCCTCAATCTGGAGCATGGGAAATATGTATCTGATTGTGATCCTGTTAATAGCCCTGGAGTCAATACACATACTCCATTTTTCATCCTTCTTAGGTGCAAGGATAGTTGGCACATCACAAGGACTTAAACTCTTCCTTATAAGCCCTTTCTATAATAGATCTTGTATTTGTTTAGCAATCTCTGCATTCTAACTTGGAGTCATTTTATATGCTGCATTGTTAGGTAGATTAGCTCCTAGTATGAGGTCTATCTGATGACTCACATCCCTCATGGGTGTAAATGCACTAGGCAATCCATTATCCACTATTTCATGGTACTTTTCCAATAATTCTTGTACCTCTGGTGGCATATTGACTTTCTCCTTAGTCTCTTCCTTTGGTTTCACTATCACTGCACAAGATACCCCTCTTTCCTTCTTCATGACCTTAAGGAACTCCTTTCCACTCAAAATCATCACACTAGTCCCTACATGCTTCTCTTCATTAGTTTCTTGCAAAGGATCCATTTGAAACTTCTTCCCTTGTTTAGTAATCACATAGTTTTTATTTTCACCATCATGGATGGCCTTCACATCATATTGGCATGGATGTCCTAGAAGGAGATGACATGCATCCATAGGAAATATGTCACATAACACATTGTCTTTATATTCCCCTATCTCAAACTCTACCAAAGTTTGTTCATCCACCACTATCTAATGGCCCTTATTTAGCCATGACACCTTGTAGGGACTAGTGTGTGGTATCCTTCTAAGTTTTAGTTTGTTAACCATCTTTGTTGATACTATGTTCTCTATGGAACCAGCATCCACTATCACCTTTCAGATCTTCCCATGTGACCTACAAGTAGTCTTAAACAAGCTCTTCCTCTGATGTGGCTCTGCAGCACTAGGGACTTTCAATAAGGTTCTTCTCAACATAAGGTTTTCTCCATCCGTTACTGGCCTTGCCTTGGAGATTGGTGAGGTGACACTTTGTGTGTCATCTTCTTGCACTAACTGATTCCTTCTTTCTCCAATGGATTAGGTGGTAGCTTTCTTAGGACACTACCCATAGTATGACCCACTTGGTTACAATTGTAACATCTGCCAGTAAAGACAAAGTTAATCCTGCCTTGTGACTGAAACCTACCTCTTGGAGGGTCTCTTCCTCTATATCCTCCTCTCTAAAATGAACCCATATACTGGTTACTTCCACTATTTTCTATAGACTAAGTCTCTTCTGGCCTACTTGGACTTTTTCCTTTGCCAAATTTACCCCTGCCTCTGAATCCTCTATTGCCTCTGCCTCTTTGTTGGAAATTATTCCTCCTTCTAGCCTTCTCCTCTGCTCTTACTGCTAATTGAAAGCATTTGTGCATACTATCAAGGGCCATCATACTGATCTCATCTTGGATTCCTTGTCTCAATCCATTGAGATAACTTTCTACCTTTTCTACTTCTTCTTGTCTTCTTTCCCTTAGGACCAACTTGTTGAAATCCTCAATGTAGGCACTTACTATCAACTCTTTTTGCCTTAAGTTCTGCAACTTCTAATACATTTATATCTCATAATCAGTGGACAAGAATTGTGCCCTCAATCTAATTTTCATTCTATCCCAAGAGACTATTTTGTTCTTACCAGTGGTTACTCTGTCATCCTGCATCATGTTCCACCATACCAATGCAGATGCCTTGAGTCTAGCCTTGGCATAACTGACTTTATTCTCCTCTGACACTTCTTTGTAATCAAACTAATTGTCTATGGCCTCTAGCCAATCCAATAACTCTTCACCATTCAAACTGCCACTATATTAAGGAATTTTTTCCATACTATCTTTGTTGATGGATTTAAAGGCATCCACGAACACCTTCTGATCTTTATCCATCTCCACTTATTTTCCTTTTCCATCTATCTCTCATGTCTGGCTTTCATCCTCTTTGTCACTTTCATCTCCCCATTCAGTGACTCTCCTCTTACCCTTTGTCTTTGTCAAATTGGCTTTGGCCAATATTTCTTGGACCAAGTCCACTATGGAATCCTTTCTCATTTTCTTGGGTGGCATGTTTTCAACCTTGCGGCTCTCCTCCCCTTCAGACATACACCAAACTTATTGTAGTTCTGGCTCTGATACCACTCTGATGTAGAGGGTCTAGAATACTAGTGTTTCCTTTACTCCAAGTTGTTAATCACTTCCCCAAACCATCCAATGGTTTAAAAATATATGTTTCCTTCACCAATATTGACCTCCTAGACCCTCCAAATAAACTTGCCTCCTAGGTATAGTTGAGTTGATGAAGAAACAAAATACAAACAATTTCAACTAGTCCTCCAATTACCTTGTTTTCTCACTAGATCTCCCTCTAGAACCCTAAACCCTTTCTTAGGATCTTCCCACACACCTCTCAGGCTCTATCCTATGTTCAAAGTACCTTACATGTCCATTCTAGGTGTTCAAAACACTTCTGGCCACTCTATTCATCTCTATATTGTCAATACTCCAAGATAGGCCTAGTTCAATTACGTCTATTTTCACTATTTTTATCCCAATGCTCCAAATTCTTCCAAGAAACCCTATGTAAGACCATATGATTCTGAAATCCATCAATTAGCACTTCAATAATCCAAAGGTGTAGCTCTCCAAGACACCCACAACCCTAATTACTTCCAGGCCCTAGTTTTTAGCCTATCTTTTAGGCCTCTAGACTAGTCACTGCAAATTGCCTTCAATTTGTCTTCAAACTTCACTCCAACTATTGAAACCTTTGATCCTTCAAGGATACACCCTAGGGCTTCCATAAATGCCACTAAGTTGTCCATACAATATCATGGGTGTGTTGTTTCAATCCAAACTTCACCTTGTCTTGGCTCACCTACTCAAGCAATCAGCCTAGGGCATCACTCCAAGCCTAGGAGTTTAGTTGCAAGAACAAAAAGGAAAAAATAAACACTATATACAGACCCTAACCTATCATTCCATACGGTTTCAATCATTTTCAACCGTGGATGCTTAGGTTAGAATCATTTTTGTTCCTGCAACTCTGCAAATGGGAATTGCAGACACAGTCATCTAAAACTAAATGTAACTTTACAAAGCCTTAACTTGAAATCAAACTACTATATGAAAAAGAAAGCTACCACAAAACTCTACACTCCCATGGAGTCAGATTGCACAATCTAATCCTTACACAGTGATACAAGGATGCAAAAATACTGCAAATGCAAGTAAAACTCAGAATCTCATCCATACAGAATGCTCACACGTGTGGTCTATAAATAAAAACAAATTAACCTTCCAAAATATTCAATCCATGCTAAAATACCCTAGCATGGGTGGTTACAACAGTCCATTTCCTCATTGAGCAACTTTTTGCAAAAGTTGCAAAAGTTGCTTGAGCAACTTTTGAGCATTTCTTTCTCTTTGACTAAATTGGTCAACTCGATGCATTTTGACCCATCCTAGGACCCTAATTAGGACACATAGGACCCTAGAGGGGACCATAACCCCTAGTTGCTCAAAATTAGAAACTTTTACCATTTTAGACCAATGTGACAACATTTCCACCTAGGAGCAACTTGTGCTCTTACAAACATGAATGAACAAGTTAGGATCCAACACTTATGGATCTTATTACAAACATAAAAAATACCCCTCAAAAAACCCTAAACACACTTCAAGCCAAAATGAGAGGTGTTCTGCACCAATATGTGTACATGTATGTATATATACACATATACACACAAGTGTATATATACACACATATATACATAGGTGTTCATATATATATATATATGTGTGTGTGTGTGTGTGTGTGTGTGTGTGTGTGTATTCAAAGAAATTAAGAAATAAACAGTTAAAAATCCTTATGCATCTTCTCAGTCATCTTCTGAGTGAACCAAACGGGTCCATCCCATATTCTGAAATCATTTTCAGGATAAGTATCTTCCAAAATTGCAACATCTTCCAAAATTAACTATATCCAACATTTGGTATTCCAACACCCAAATAGGCTTCTCGATCAAGATCTTTCTTGTACTTGGCACACTTATTCTATATATAGATGGTCCCTAATAGATTGGAAGTAGTAGATTTTTAACATGCACCGGCTAAATACAAACAAAAATAAAATAGCAAACACAACTATTTTAATCCATATAAATCCTTCATTTATACAATTTCTCAAATGCATAATATCTTGATCGAGATCTTTCTTATACTTGGCACACTTATTCTCCTAGCTGTTTGGTTGCTGGAATTGACTTGGAATTGGAAAATGGGAATTGGTGAATTGGTATAGGCCAATTATAATTTTGGTCCAAAATGAGCATTCTGTAACTCCACCTCAGAACTTGGAATTAGAATTGAAGCATGGAATTGGAATTGAGAATTCAATTTTGAGAAGGGAAACCAATTCTCGTTTTCCATTTCCAAGTCAATTCCAGCAACCAAATGGGGATATCTTTTGAATTGTATATCATGCATTTCTTGAAACTTGCGATTATAAATGAAAATCATGCATACACAAAAACTATCTTACAATAAAACTTTGCATGATGAACAAGATGAATTGCATGACAGTGACTTTTTTAATGAATAGAGGTCTTTTCCATTAATTAAAAGTGTAAATTACAATATTAACAAAAAAAAGGGTCGGGCGATACAAGACCACCCCGCAAGTGTCACTCAGCAAACAGTCAGACACATCAACTATTCATCAAAAAATATAATAAAAGAAGCCCTCAGGGAGCCAGAGCAGTCACAACCGAGGGAGGAGGATCCTTACCTTAAGGGTTTCCCAACACATTGGGCCTGGAAGCGAGTTTGGAATAGTCAAGCCATCTTCTTCTACTTTTTATTCCTTTTCTCCTTCCTCCCGCCTAGGAGATATGGCAAGAGCCATGTGAAGGAATTTATCAGAAAAATTGGCCGAAGGCCAGCCAGTACCAATAGAAGAGGGAGTAGGAATAGTAGACCAATCTCCATCCAAAATTTGGTGAGGAAGAGAAGCCGAGAAGCATCTCCAATTGTCTCTAGCACTAAAGGAGTGGTGAGGGTCCTGAGACCGAGGAGTCTGAGAATGTTGAACATAAGAGCTACAGCCACGGGTTGGACTGTGGTTGACAGAAAGAGAGTCTGGAAGCACTTTGGCAACCATACAACGGGTATTGCCCCAATGCTATAAAAGCTCATGCAAGTGGTCCACTTCAAGGGATACTTTATCTGCCTACACTTGAATTTGCATCACTACATTATTACATATACAAGATTTAGTATACATAGAGACATTAATATCCAAAAAGTTGTGAGTGAAAAGAACAACATTCCTATATTTCCAAAGAGTGAAAATAATCTCCATCCTGAAAGCATGTTGAATCAGAGTATATCTAGAAGTCATTCTGGGTGAATCACCCTATAAAACCATATGCCAGAAAAAGGGATATGGTCGAAAAGGCTTAAAGAAATCATGAATCCAGCTCCAGTACTACTAGGCTTGGAAAAAAAACCAAAAAATATGCATGAAAGTCTCTGGGAGGGTACAAAAATGGCACCTAGGATCAAGGACTCCCAAGTGCTGAAGCCTGGCACCCAGAGGCAAACCTTGAAAAATCACATGCCATAAAAAATGAGCAACTTTTAGCTCTATGATAACACCAAATAATAAGAAATTGGAACCACCAAGTCCTTTGGGAAGAAGACAAATGTCATCTTTGATTCAAAGTGTCAACCATTAGCAAATGGGGCACCAACAAAGCATAACCCATACTAGTTTTTTAGTTAGTTAGAAGAGTCCAAAGATACCACTTCCAATCTTTCCACCAAGGCTTGACAGAGAGAATACCAAGCTTATCCAATAAATGAGGAGATATGGTCGAGACCAAAATGTCAAAAGTTTGTCGATCTGGGTGAGAAAGTATGAACTACACCTGAAGATATTCCCAAGGGTGAAGGCTCGTGGTGGCTCTAGAAAATGGATCCTTCAAAATTTTGATGCCACGTTTGTGAAAATGCAGAGCATGCAAATCCTGGATCTTAGTAAGCAAAAGTCCTTGGTGATGAAAAATAGGCGACCACCAGATATTGTGTTGGTTTAAAGAGAGACCATCTTGAAAACCATTTTCAGCCCATTACAGCCATGGTTTAATTGCTTCCCAGGCTCTCGAGATGCATTTGACAACAAAAGTGCCCTGGATTTGAACTGGGTCTGATATAACAAGAAGGGTTTGAAAACCAATCCCCTTCTACGCTGGTCTATGACTCGTAAATCCTAAAGAGATTGAGTGCTTCAGCAAGACATTCCAATCATAATCCCTAGACAAAGCTCTTCTCACCCATTTAGCACATAAAGAAATGCCTTATTTCTCGATGGAAAGTAGGCCAAGATCACTAGAATATTTGAGAAGGAAACAATATTCCAAGGAAAATCTATGGAAGCCATGAGAGTTAGTTCTAGAGGCCCACAAAAGTCATGTAGCAGCTTTTCCAACTTCATATAAGAAGCTTTAGATGGCACCCAACAAGAAGATTAGTACACATGGGAAGAAACACACTTTAGAACATATCTAGAAATTACCAGCTAGGGGTAAAGGCTTGGTAATCCAGTACTCAAGCTTATTTTCAATTCTCACCAAAACAACATTACATAGATCCACAGGTGAAGCCTAAAAAGAAAAGGGAATGCCCAAAAATCTGAAAACCTCACCATCTTGAATCCATTTTCAGCCAAAATGGTTCATCTAGAGAGGATCCAGAAGAATGGATTATCTATAAAATTGTGTCTTGTGCCATTGAATGGCGGAACCAAAGGCTAAACAAAAAGTATCAAGACATTGAAGAGCCTCCTTTACATTAGCTTCATCCTCAATAAGAGTGAGGAAAGAATCATTAGTGAAATGGCCATTGACAAGTTGAGAAGATGACTCAGGCATCAAAATTCCTCTAACGAGACTAGTGGAAGTGACATTGGAAAGAAGGTAACCAAACCCTTCAGCTACAACAACATACAGGGAAATATCCAAAGGGAAACCTTGGTGAATGGATATAAAGAGACCAAAGGCTTTAGAATGTCGGCCATTAATAGTGATGCAAGAAGAGGCATCTCCAAATAGCATTTGGATAGACTGTATGAATTTATCACTAAAACCCAGAGCTTGAAGTATAACCAAACTAAAATGCCACTCAATCCGGTCATAAGCTTTAGCAAAATCAATTTTGAAGAAGAGGTTTATCTAGTTCGACCTCTGGGCCAATTCCATGCCTTCCTAGACAACAATAATGTTTTCAAGGATAAACCTAGACTTAATGAAGCCAATTTGTTCTGGTCTGACAATCAAAGGAAAGATGTGTCAAATTTTTAAAGCAAGACCTTTGGCTATAATCTTGTAAGAGACATTAAGCAGAGTGACTGGTCATCAATTGCAAATATCCTCTGGGTCTCTTGCCTATTGGTTAACAATTTTTCCTCCCGTTAGATTTATAATCTCTGACTCTTCTTAACACCCAAGGTGAGAGAACAAAAGGATGTCACCAACAAATGGGTCAGTGTAAATCATCTATCACTGCCCTTTGAATTGATAGGTACAGCTCCCTGATTGTGTTTGATATGCAATGAATATGTTTTTATCGATCATAAGATTTATTCCTTATGAGTTTTAACCAAATTGCTTGTAGACACAAACAATTTAGGCAAGGATAAAGTTTAATCTATATTCAAATCTAATCTACCTATTCTAAAAATGCATATTCTACTGAGGAGAACAGAAGCAGAATCATACATGGATAGAAAATAGAATTTCTTACGCTGCAACTTCTAACATGAAATAGAATCCAAGCAAGAATTAAAGTTCCACATACAATTGTACTTTCTATTCCAATGCACCTAAATTACTGAATGAATAGGAGAAGAATGATACATGACAAGCAAATAGAATTACTTTCACTGCAATCACAAACATGAAATAGAATTCAGCATGCAACTGTGGCTTCACATATGACTGTTCTATCTATTCAAAATGCAAATGATTCACTAAAATGGCGCAACAAACATGAGACAAAGCCTTTGTAAATAGAATCAATTCTACTTCATTAACAAGTTTTCCGACCCTCCATACTGAATTCTTTACAGAATTTATAAACTCTACAATACATCAGGCTTCTAAGAGCCAATGACCTTCCCTCTTCTTCGAATACAAAGAGACAGAATGCGAAGAAAAAGACTTTTCAAATCTGAGAACTCGAACAGTCACTATGGAATCTGAAACTCTTCATCTCCAACCAGCATTATCGAGCTGAATCCATTGGGCCATGGAGTTGAAACATCATTTCCTGTTCGAATGATTTCAAAATGACCCATGTGGTCAAAATTTTAAAAGACTTCGAAACCATGGGTATATCGGCCGGCGAATTTTTTAGTTTTCAGTGCAAAAATGGCTTCTGCGCACTTACATTTGGGTTTTTCCGCTATGACTATTTCCAGGCGCTTTCATGAAAAATTATCTAAAGATGAAACATTCTTCATGAGATTTTATTGAGACCCATATGATTAGTTTCTGAAAATACTCAAAACCACACAAGAAAGAGGCCGGCGGGTTTTTGAGTTTTCAGTGCGAAAACGATAATGGCGCACTTAAAATTCAAATTTCTGCTTTTTGCTACAGTGCATGAAATCAACTTTTGAAAGTTGGAGAGTGTTCTTTGGAGTAAAACAAACCATTCTGCATCACTAGACTTCAACTTAACATATAGTTAATGCATATTTGTGAGGTGCAGAAAATGCACTTGAGAGGTGCGGCCTCCACCTTGGAGCAGTTAAAACTGGAAAACCTGCCTTCCAATATCTTCCTTATTTCAGCACCAAATTACATGCGGTTTTCACTGCTAGGATCGTGAAAGACCAGAGAATCAATATATGTATCCAAGTCATGCTAAACATTAACTTCAATTGACTGTAAAAAAATGTGTTGGGCGAACATGAACTCGGCTCTGTGCACATGAAGAACACACCCGATCTTAGAAAGAACTTAAACCACTGCACGTTCACTGTTTTCAGTTACTACCATCTTTGATTTCTTTGAGTTTTCCTTCATCTTGTATTCGCATCATCACATTGGACAGGTGCTCGAGAGCAAGAAAATATAGTAACACATGAACTTTGCCATAACGTTACAGTTATTGTGAGAACGGATGAAACTTCTTATTCTAGTAGATATCTGTCATATATCTGTGCTCATTCAATGATTAGATCATGTTTTGGTCTTTGTTGAGGGAATACAAAACAATAACAGTGCCATTTTAATCCATCTACACTGTTACAACCTCGAGCTTTGTAGTTAATGAACATTGGAGCATTCAAATTATGAATTTCCGCTCTGGGCATTATAGGCATTTTGGAGCTACACTTTCAAAGCCAAAAATGTTCCTTGAGTCATTTAAACACGACCCAGATAATCAAAATTGAATAAGACTTCGAAAGCACCATGATACAAGCTAGCGGGATTTGACAAACTGAGTGCACAAATGGCTCTGGCGCACTGGATTTTGAACTTTCTGCCTCACCACTTTGCACACATTTTCAGATCGAACTTCCTGAAGATGAAATCCTCTTTGAGGTATTTTATCATGACCCAGATCATTAGTTTTCTAAAATAATCTGAAATCTCTAAGATAGAGGCTGGTGGGATTTTGGATTGTAGGTGCGAAAAAATCCTTCTTTACGGAAAATGTATGAGGGAGGTGCGAAACCTGCAATATGTGAAAACTCTTCTTTGTGGGAATCGCACCTAGTAGGTGCGATTTCTGCATAATGGAGAAGCCACTACCTGTCTTTCCGCACGTCATTTTTAAGTGCACAGGCTACTTAACTTAAAGCACATGCTTTATTTGATCTCTTAAAACAATAACATAATATTTCTTTTTAATAAATTAGGCCCACCTTATTATAACTAAGCTTGCGGAAAATCACCAGCTAAGTGTGAAACCCGCACAGTGCAAAGTTCTTCTTTGCGGAAAATCACCTGAGAGGTGCGAAAGCCGCCATGGAGAAGCCGAAATTGAGAAACCCGCCATCTTATAACTTCCTCATTTTAGCACCAAATTGCACATTTTTTTCACTGTTGGAATCGTGAAGACTTAAAGAATTGATCCATGCCTTCAAATTATGAAAAGCACCAACTTGCTTAAAAATGATCATTAATAGGAGCACACAATCCTTGCCGGGTTGGGATCTATAACCTACCCAACATAAAGACTTTTAAAACATCCCACTCAGCTTGAAGCAAGAAGGCAATGGAAGGGACATCCGGTAAATATTTCCTATCCTAGAGGGGAACTAGACCTAGACATAACCAAACTGACCTGACATGACCATATGACTCCAATAATGCCAAAAACAATGGGTGACTAAAAGTCAGACAACAGCTGGCTCTGACTGGGGGATCATGTACTGCAAAGTGCATGAATAATTTAGCTTCTCTGGTGAGACAAGTGCCTTATCCATTGGGTTGCGGAGTCTAGACCAAAGAGAACAATGAGAAAATACATACAGGGAGAGCGGAGGAGAGCAGGGCAACTTGAAACAAAGCAAGAGAAAACAACTACCGACTACGACACAAAAAGAACACCTACCTAACTAACTACTACGTAGGGGTTACCTGCTCTTCAATTA
>MU228013.1:1989852-2000209 GCA_018584345.1 Thuja plicata
AGTTAAGCGCGCTCGAGCTGGAGTAGTACTGGGATGGGTGACCTCCCGGGAAGTCTCGGTGCTTCACCTCTGTGAGCATCACCTAGATCCAATGAGTGCTAAGTGTTCCATTCATTCTCATGAGAGACGGGTTCATGTGAACCACTACTCATGAATTATGGGTCAATGAGTTTGACTAAAAAACTACACAGTTGAATCCTGATAGCAATATCATAATGTTCTATCTATTCAAAATGCAAATGATTCACTAAAATGGCGCAACAAACATGAGACAAAGCCTTTGTAAATAGAATCACTTCTGCTTCATTAACAAGTTTGCCGACCCTCCATACTGAATTATTTATAGAATTTATAAACTCTACAATACATCAGGATTCTAAGAGCCAATGACCTTCCCTCTTCTTCGAATACAAAGAGACAGAATGCGAAGAAAAAGACTTTTCAAATCTGAGAACTCGAATAGTCACTATGGAATCTGAAACTCTTCATCTCCAACCAGCATTATCGAGCTGAATCCATTGGGCCACGGAGTTGAAACATCATTTACTCTTTGAATGATTTCAAAATGACCCATGTGGTCAAAATTTTAAAAGACTTCGAAACCATGGGTATATCGGCTGATGGATTTTTTAGTTTTCAGTGCAAAAATGGCTTCTGCACACTTACATTTGGGTTTTCCGCTATGACTATTTCCAGGCGCTTTCACACAAAATTATCTGAAGATGAAACATTCTTAATGAGATTTTATTGAGACCCATATGATTAGTTTCTGAAAATACTCAAAACCACACAAGAAAGAGGCCGGCGGGTTTTTGAGTTTTCAATGCGAAAACGATAATGGCGCACTTAAAATTCAAATTTCCGCTTTTTGCTACAGTGCATGAAATCCACTTTTGAAAGTTGAAGAGTGTTCTTTGGAGTAAAAAAAACCATTCCGCATCACTAGAATTCAACTTAACATATAGTTAATGCATATTTGTGAGGTGCGTAAAATGCACTTGAGAGGTGCGGCCTCCGCCTTGGAGCAGTTAAAACTGGAAAAAACCCGCCTTCCAATATCTTCCTTATTTCAACACCAAATTACATGCGGTTTTCACTGCTAGGATCGTGAAAGACCAGAGAATAAATATATGTATCCAAATCATGCTAAACATTAACTTCAATTGACTGTAAAAAAATGTGTTGGGCGAACACAAACTCGGCTCTGTGCACATGAAGAACACACCCGATCTTAGAAAGAACTTAAACCACTACACGTTCACTGTTTTCAGTTACTACCATCTTTGATTTCTTTGATTTTTCCTTCATCTTGTATTCGCATCATCACATTGGACACGTGCTCGAGAGAAAGAAAATATAGTAACACATGAACTCTGCCATAACGTTACAGTTATTGTTAGAACGGCTGGGAACTTCTTATTCCAACAGATATCTGTCATATATCTTTGCTCATTCAATGATTAGATCATGTTTTGGTCTTTGTTGAGGGAATATAAAACAATAACAGTGCCATTTTAATCCATCTACACTGTTACAACCTCAAGCTTTGTAGTTAATGAACATTAGAGCATTCAAATTATGAATTTCCGCTCTGGGCATTAGAGGCATTTTGGAGCTACACTTTCAAAGCCAAAAATGTTCCTTGAGTCATTTAAACATGACCCAGATAATCAGAATTGAATAAGACTTTGAAAGCACCATGATACAAGTTGGCGGGATTTGACAAACTAAGTGCGCAAATGGCTCCAGCGCACTGGATTTTGAACTTTCCGCCTCACCACTTTGCACACATTTTCAGATCAAACTTCCTGAAGATGAAATCCTCTTTGAGGTATTTTATCATGACCCAGATCATTAGTTTTCTGAAATAATCTGAAATCTCTAAGATAGAGGCTGGTGGGATTTTGGATTGTAGGTGCGAAAAAATCCTTCTTTGTGGAAAATTTATGAGGGAGGTGCGAAACCCGCAATATGTGAAAACTCCTCTTTGCAGGAATCACACCTAGTAGGTGCGATTTCCGCATAACGGAGAAGCCACTACCTGTCTTTCTGCACGTCATTTTTAAGTGCGCGGGCTACTTAACTTAAAGCACATGCTTTATTTGATCTCTTAAAATAATAACATAATATTCCTTTTTAATAAATCAGGCCCACCTTATTATAACTAAGCTTGCAGAAAATTACCAGCTAAGTGCGAAACCCACACAGTGCAAAGTTCTTCTTTGCGGAAAATCACCTGAGAGGTGCGAAAGCCGCCATGGAGTAGCCGAAATTGAGAAACCCGCCATCTTATAACTTCCTCATTTTAGCACCAAATTGCACATTGTTTTCACTGTTGGGATCGTGAAGACTTAAAGAATCGATCCATGCCTTCAAATTATGAAAAGCACCAACTTGCTTGAAAATGATCATTAATAGGAGCACACAATCCTTGCCGGGTTGGGATCTATAACCTACCCAACATAAAGACTTTTAAAATATCCCACCCAGCTTGAAGCAAGAAGGCAATGGAAGGGACATCCGACAAAGATTTCCTATCCTAGAGGGGACCTAGACCTAGACATAACCAGACTGACCTGACATGACCATATGACTCCAATAATGCCAAAAAAAATGGGTGACTAAAAGTCAGACAACACTGCCTTAGGTATGAACTTAATGTTTCCCTTATTGATAATGTCCCCTAAAGAGTGAGAGTGAAAGGATTCCAAATACACTTTGTGAAGATCTAGGTCGATGTCATCCCAAAGAGCCTTATAGAACTTGTAAGAGAAGCCATCACAGTGAGGGGCCTTGTCATATATCATAGAATAAACAACTTCTTTAAGATCAATGATCGTAAGAAGATGATCACAAAAACACTGTTGGCTAGCCAAAAGATGACAAGGAACAACAACCATATAGTCTGCATGTGCTTGGTCTCTTGCCGAATAATTTCCCTACACAGTGAACACCTACTCATAGTGTCGAACAAAAGCTCGTAGAATATTAGGGAGCTCTGTAAGTATATTTTGGCCTTCTTTAAAAAAAAATTATTCCAGTAGAAGTATGGAAAAATCTAAGAGCCAAGAAAAATTATTTTGAGGCTCAATCTCCAACCTTTAATCAGTGAATTCGAGCCTTGATCTGAGCCCCTCTAGCAGAATAATTGTCTGCCATTTGTTTCTAGTGTTGAATCTGAGCAATCTAGAATTGTAGATCTGTGTTGAAAGAATCAAGAATCAGAGCTTTAGAGGTTGTACAAATCTCTTTAATGGAAGCCTCATAAGATCTTTTGTGATATCAAGCATGTTGGAAAGTTGACTCCCTGGGAGTATATGGCTTATTTTTTGTTCTCATTATGGCAACAAAGTCATATGAATTTTTTGATAGTTAACTATGAAGTGAAAATTGACTAAGTGCAGAAGACAGAACAGAACAGTGACTTGCAGTCGATCAAGGCATCATCGCACATGTGTACGATCACATCAGGTTATGCGTGTTTAGACTTAAGCTCTATGGTATTTTATTATGCTTACCTTATACACACATAGTATGGAATGGAAGTACAGATAAGTTACAGTAAGAAGAAGTTCACCAGCAGTCCAGAATATAGAGTATGAAGCCGACTTCATTGTTTTGATTAGTGTGTAATATTTTTTATGTAAAGGCTAAGCACCTATTGTAATAAGTTTGTAGGCATGTATTAAACTTTTTTGTAAACATGCTTAATCCAATTTGTTTGGAAGCATTGTGTATTATGTTTTTGGGCTGACTAAGGTCTTGTTTGTAGTCACATCTATTCAGGCATAAAGATATACATATATATATATATAATGCAAAGATACATTTGAGGAGTTGTCGAATAAGTCAGAGAAGATGTATAGCAGAGAAATATGAAGATATCAGTATGAGATAGAGCCCTTAAAGAAGTTAAGAGCATAAGCACATAACTGGAACTGATCAGACATCTATGTCACATACAGCAGTTCATCTTTGGATATAGTGTATATCTATTCTTAGGAGGTTGTAGCCTTCTTTCTCTTTGAGTAGTGAGCTCTTAGACAGTGAGTCCTCACCACTAATAGGGTTGTTTATAAAAGACTCGTAATAGGGTCAGACCCTTAATCAAGTCATTGTACTCGCATTGTAAAGATTGCTTCTAACAGGGAAAAGTAACTTTAATACCTGTTCATTATACTAGTACAATATTTGTGGGTACTAATTCCCACCGGGGTTTTCCTCTAATCAAGGTTTCCCCGTAATCATATCAAGTGTTATGTGATCTTGTGTTATGCTTCATTGGATGTATATTTAATTTATGTTTAAGTTGTTGAAGTTGAATAAATAGCTAAACACTGATTCACCGCCCCCCNTCCCCCCCCCCCCCCCCCCCCCTCTCAGTGTTTCTAACAATTGGTATCAAAGCCTGGTCCTCAGAGAGAAAATTCTAACCACTTGAGGAGATCATGGATTCAGCAGAAGTCAAAAATCTGAAAAATAATCTTGAAGCATCCCTTGAAGATCTAGACAGATCTGAGAAAGAAAATGAAGAACTCAAACTAAAATTTGATGGCTCACAAATGCTTATCAAGAAACTAAGGAAAGAACTATTAGATTGCTCCACCAATGATTTGAAATTGAACGAAGAGAACAAGTCTCTGAAAGATAAGATAGAAGAATTGAATGATTAGTTAACTGATAGCTTAACGGCTATTGAAGAGAAGAACAAAGAAAACAAACAGTTGAATGAAGAACGCATGCAAGCAAATATGAGAATCTTGGATTTGGAAAATATCAAGAACAAAATTGAATCTGAACTATCAAGAGAAAAAGACAAGATTGATAAACTACACACAAGCTCTGATCTGATTTAATCACATCTCTATGCACAAAAGCTAAAAGGTGACACCACTGGTATGGGATACAGTTTAGCTCAAATTGAGATCAACTCATCACAAGAAAGAAAGAAATCTCTAACAGAATCTTTAGAAGAAAAGAAAACTGAAAATCATGAAGAGACTAAAGCAGAAGATAAGCACAAGGCAATAAACTATACTTGCTATGCATGTAACAAGCATGGACACTTAGCAAGAGATTGTAAGAATGTAAGAACCTTCAATGGTTACTATTACTCTTGTAATAAATTTGGTCATAGGGCTATTCATTGCAGAACAAATCAAAGAAATCAGCCACAACTGAACCAAAGGAATCAAACTCAATTCAATCTGAGAAATCAACCTCAAAGAAACTTGCAGAACATTACATGTTAGATATGTAACTACAATGGAAACACAGCTAAGCAATGCAGCATGATGAATAAAAACACCAGACCTCCTATCATCTGTCACTCGTGTGGAAAAGTTGGACATATCTCAAGGTTTTGCAGATCAAGAACAAAAGGGCAAGAGAATCCCAAGAAGTCCTTGTTTGAAGAATTAGGAGAAGTCAAGTTTGTGGAAGCCAAAGATAATTTAGATAAAATATGGGTTGAAATAAAGAAGGATAATGAAGAGAACAAGGTAGTAGATGCATCCTCAGTGGACGCACCTTCTACTTCTGAATAGTTGACCCTTATGGTCTTAGGGGGAGCTATTCTAGCTCTAAACCCCTGCGTGGCTGGTATACTCACCTCTGAGTATGCACCTATGGATTCATGTAAGTAATCATGAATTAAGGTTGTATGCATTCACACATTATCCTTACTTCATTCAGAATAAAGTTTTAAATTCTCTATGTAAACCGATTTACAGCAACATGCATTAAATGCAATTTATCCTTATATAAATTGGCAAAAGATCTTAAAATAGCTTCACTTTGCATTTGAGATTGAGGCATTCAGAAAGTAGATAAGAATTGAGCATCAAAGGACTATAGCTTGAAGGATTAGTTGGTTTGTGAACGGATTACATTTGGAACGGAACCCTAGCAGTCGCGTCATTTCAGAATCATTGTGAAACCCTACTTAACCTACTTGCAAGTAAGTATGGCAACCCCTGTTGTATTCAACATTGCTGAGAGGAAGAGAAATTTTTTTAAGAATAATCCATTCAAGTCCATACTAGATGATGTCAAAGGAGCATTCTCTAGGACTCCACTTGGATTTGTACATGTAGAAGACATCCGCGCATATGTTTACTGTAAAAGGAAACAGTTGGAGACAACATCATTGCATCTCTCATGGGTTCTATGATGAAACCAAATTATACATTCAAGGATGAATACGTGCATCTCATTGATAACCCTATCTTTGAGTATTACAATGCGCATGAGTTTTATGAGCCAGAATGGGTGAAGATACTACTGAGTAGGATACATGATGATCTATACTGGATAGGTGAGGTTCCTATCTGCATCACTGTTGATCTAATTCATGAGATGGCTAGACTACCCAAGACTAGCCTAGTTCTTCCAACTGGTAAAGATGTTAAGAAACAAGTTGAGAAAGCATGCTTATCTAGGAGTGATAGGTGCAGTATGATAGTTAATCCCATCAAGGAAGATGACATTAAGCTAGTTACCATGATACTAGGTTATAAATTCCAGCACGCAAGCAGACTAAACATTGTATCTGCAGCCACTGTCTTAGAAGCAATAAAAATGGTGAAAGACAATACTCAGTACAAACTATGTGAGATATTTAGTGCTCAATTAATTGACAACATCTGAGCTATCAAGCATGACAAGAGCAAGATATTCAAGTTTGGTTCACTGATCATATATCTCTACTTCCACATAGTAGGAAAGGTTGCAAATCTCTACCTAGACAAAAGCAAACCCACTATGTCATAGATTTCACTAAAAGCCACATCAGAGAGTAGTGTTAAGGATTCTATGGACATGAACATCAAGACATTCAGAATCAAGATGCAGAAGAGGTTCAGGATACCTGAGAAAATAGTTGATAAGTACAAAGACACCATATGCTTCATGGTGGAGACTAACTGTACTTGCATGGAGGCAGTTGAGCCTAGGACAAAATGGATTCACCCTCTTGGTTATGAAGTCAAATAACATGTTTTGAAAGGTTATGCTCAAGTCCTCTTATCTGCACCCAAGGATCCCAATAAACCTAGATGGGGCACTTACAGAGAAAAGACAAATCAAGTTGATTCTATCTTATATAGTGCTGAGAAAAAAAGGAAGGCATCAAGGATTACCTCAAATATCCTAAAAGTTCAGGGTGTTACACAAGAAGATCTTGACAAAGCTAGAGAAGCTAAGATAGCTAAAGAACTTGAGAAGAATCCTACAGAAGTAAAAATAGAAAAGACTGATGATATGCCCAAGAAGAAGAAGAAGAAATCAAATGAAGATACATCTGTGCCATCAACCACCATTGATCTAGATGCATCTCCACCATCAGTACCTAAAAAGAAGTCTAGAGGAAGGAAGGAAGTGCCCACTAGTCATCCATCCTCAAGAACTACAAGGAGCAAGGTAAAGAACACACAAGCTCCTCCTGAGGTAGGCTTCAGACCTAGTCTTAATGTCTTCTGGAATAGAATTTTCAATGAAGGAAGACTATATTCTCTCAAGAATATATATGACAAATATCAAGAGATAGACAAATCAGAGTTTCATTCTATGATCATCTCTCATATGATTAAGTTCAAAAGGATTGTATTGGAACTTAAGACTGTCATACTAGACAAGGTATGGAACATACTTGATATGTTGAAGAGGAAAGAAATTGAAGAGGATATGAGGATAAGAGAAGAAACATTGGATAGTCTTCTCCCGGTGTACTCGCATGATGAGAAAGTCATTTTGTTGGATTTAGTAAAGCCGCACCTAAGAACCAAAACAAGAATACTTCATATCATGAACAAGGAGTATGTTCTAGTCAGTGAAGAGACTCATAAGGAATTTGAGCAGGTATTTTTGGATAGACATATGTATCCATCAATGGCACCTACAGCTAAGGCAACTCTAGTTCCTCCTAAACAGGTTGCAGAACCAGTAATTCTGAAAGCACCTAAGACAGGTCCACAGGTTTCAGTGCCCTCAGTCTCAATAGCCTCTGATACAGCAAAAGATTCAGGGGATACTATAGTGATTGATGATACCAAGCTATCTATGACCACTTCTAATAATGATATGGATAAAGTGGACAAAGCATTTATAAACTTGGAAGAGATAGAGAAGGCATGCACAGATGATACATCCCTACAACAAGATAAAGTTCCCTCTATAGATTCAACAGACTTGAACAAAGAGGAAAACAATCAAAACAATGAGACACCAGTCATGGAGATCCCAGTTAAAAGTGAATGCATGGACACTAGTCAGAATACCATATTCACACCATCCATTAAACCATCCACCTCATTGTTGTCAAGTTTAACTCCTGACTTAGCAAGTCTAGATACTTGGGGAGAAGAAGACCTGATCAAGATCAGTGTCCTAGCCATGGAAAAGGCCAAAGAGAAATAGGTTATGAGGAATCCTCTCTTCTTGGAATCAGTAAATATTCAGAATGACCTTGTACCTACGGACAAGAAAGTAGAAAAAAATACAGTCAGTCGATGATGTAGACAGTATACTAAAAAGCTTCAAAGCACATTTTACAAGCTTAGTAGACTCAGCTACTAGAATTGTAGAAGATGAGTACAAAAAGGAAAGGTTGAATGAACTAGTAAAGAACTTTTCCTTAGATTTAAAATCATTGAAGATTGGTCAGTCTATGTTGAAAGAGTTGGCAGCTAAAGGCAGAAAAGTAATAGCCAACTGCATGGATAGGGTGAAATTGACCTCTGAACATATCAAGAAGATAGAGGAGGTAGATATCTTGGTTGACAGTGTCAAGAAATTAGTCGAGAAATCCATGCAAGACATGAACATCTACAACAGTATCTATCAAGGTCAGCTTGACAAGATAGAAAAAGCCAAAATGGAGATCAATAAGATAAGAACCTGGCAGACTCAGTTGAGAAATGCACTTGCGCCCTCCTTAGTAGTTTTGGATGAGAACATCAAAAAGATTGATGTCACTATTGTCACATATGATCAAGGTCCTTGCATGGACCTGATAAAAATGGAGAAGCTCACTTATGCTCTATGCGCCCATCTCCAGACAGTTGATGCAATGAAGGAATTCTGGCAGTAGGAGATAAAGAATCTTCAAGTTGTATATCCAGATGTATATATGGAGTAATTATATATCACAATTTTGACACCTTTGTCATTAATGTCAAAGGGGGAGTAATATACAAGGAATATGTGTAGTATATATTATAAATTATAATGATATACAGTTTTTGGGTGTTAGTCAATTTTGAGTAACTTGGCCACATTCCTTTGTTGCCATTAATGACAAAGGGGGAGATTGTTGGCAAGTTGACTCCTAGGGATTATATGCCTTATTTTGTGTTTTCATTATGGCAACAAAGTGATGTGAACTTTTTGGTAGTTAACTATGAAGTGAAAATTGACTAAGTGCAGAAGACAGAACAGAACAGTGACTTGAAGTCAATCAGGGCATCAACACACATGCGTATGATCACATCAGGTTATGTGCATTTAGAATTAAGCTCTATGGTATGTTATTATGCTTACCCTATACATGCATAGTACAGAATAGAAGTACGGACAAGTTACAGTAAGAAGAAGTTCACCAGCAATCCAAAATACAGAGTATGAAGCTGACTTCATTGTTTTGATTAGCGTGTAATCTTTTGTTATGTAAAGGCTAAGCACCTATTGTAATAATTTTGTAGGCATGTATTAAATTTTTTTGTAAACATGCTTAATCCAATTGTTTGGAAGCGTTGTGTATTATGTTTTTGGGCTGACTAGGGTCTTGTTTATAGTCGCATCTATTCAGGCATAAAGATATATATATGTAATGCAAAGATACATTTGAGGAGTCATCGAATAAATCAGAGAAGATGTATAGCAGAGTAGTATGAAGATATCAATATGAGATAGAGCCCTTAAAGAATTTAAGAGCATAAGCACATAATTGGAACTGATCAGACATCTGTGTCACATAGAGCAGTTCATCTTTGGATATAGTGTATATCTATTCTCAAGAGGTTGTAGCTTTCTTTCTCTTTGAGCAATGAGCTCTTGGACAATGAGTCCTCAACCCTAACAGGGTTTTTTGTAAAAGATTCCTAATAGGGTTAGACCCTTAACCAGGTCATTGTACTCGCATTGTAAAGACTGCTTCTAACAAGGCAAAGGAACTTTAACATGTTCATATAATACTAGTACAATATTTGTGGGTACTAATTCCCACCAGGGTTTTCCTCTAATCAAGGTTTCCCCATAATCATATCAAGCGTTATGTGATCTTGTATTATGCTTCATTGGATGTATATTTAATTTATGTTTAATTTGTTGAAGTTGAATAAATAGCTAAACACTGATTCAC